>JAQFXU010000498.1:0-51295 GCA_034693705.1 Spatulosminthurus flaviceps | reverse complement strand
ACTAACATTTTTTGAAAAAAAAAGATTTTCCAAAATTTTGGACTTATTCCAGTTTGATTCTAAGCTTCTCATATAATTGAGTCTAGTTTTAGTGACTGAAGAGTTTTACCATAAGTACTATTACTTATATATTCCCCTTTGATTATTGATAGACATCGTTTTTCTAGTTTAATAATCTTACTTCTAATTTTCTTAGCATTCTTTTTACACCAAGTAATTTTGCTTCATGGCTTTTGGAATCACTTCACCGTTTATATAGATGTCAATATTAGAGTATTGTTATTTTCTGCTGGAATCTATAGGTAATTGGACACACCTTTTTGGATTAAGCTCCATTTTCTTATCTCTACACCAATCGCTGATATTTTGTACAACAGTTTGCATTGTTGGAGCTCCATAATAATTAACAGCTTTGGTCAAGGCTATGTCATCTGAAAAAGCCGCCGAAACATAATTTGAGGATTTCCTGTGTCATTGATCTCAACACTGAACCAATAATAATAACAAATAAAAGTGGGGCTAATTTCGTACCTTGTGGTGTACCATTAAAGATATTAAAAAATTCGGAAAGTAATTCTCCTTCACGACACCATTGACGTCTTTCACTTAAAAAATTCAATAACATCATTAGCATTAACTTCTAATTCATATATTAAAGAGTTGTGATTAATAAGGTCAAACGCCTTTTTTAAATCTAGTAAAATTACAATAATATAATAATTAGGTTTATCCATACTTCTGTAAATAAAATCTAGTAACCAAGCAAGATAGTGAGAGGTGGATGCTTTCCTAATCGTTCCAAATTGGGTAACTTCTAACTTATTAATAAACTGATCATACAGTCTAGTAAACATAAAATTCTCTAAGGTTTTAGCATATAGGTCGGTCTGGGTGAAAGGTCTAAGATCATTAAATGATACTACATCGATTAATTTTGGGACGGGTGTTATATACCCAGCTTTCCTGGCGGACGGTAATTGATAATTTTTAATTGCTAATGTGGACTAGTAGTTGTGCAAATAAATAAGCAAATTCCTTTATAATTCTCGTGGGTACTTTTTTGGAGTATTTTATTAGGTAATGGGTAAGCACCACAGCTTTTAGTACCTGGAACTCATTTAAATGTAATACATTTGCTGTTTCACAAACTGGGGCTTAATCAAAATGTCAGAAAAGTTCTTCGAGCCGAAGGACCAGCGGTCAACTTAACCACAATTGATTATTATTGAAAGCTTTATTAAACTTCAAGCACGTCAAAACTCAATTTCATTCATACCAATAATAATCTCCCATTCTTGAGTAATTCTTGAGCAATAATTCGTATGCTGTAGCGTTAGGCTACGATAATTACAATTTGCCGATAATTCTTGTTGTAAAGTTTACGAGCATAACATTGAAATTGGATTCGTTGTTTCAATCCACGGTGATTTCATAAATGAATTCCAAGCTTGAATAACTCACTTTTAAACAAACTAGGGCAACCCTGCTCTACGATGAGTGGAACCCAACATGGAGGACACGGAAAGGGTGAACGGAACAGGATTCAGAGGGGGTCATCCAAAAAGGGACTAGCTCCATGCTGAGGCCCGGATGAATCCATCTCAGTGTTTTGAAAAATGTACAACTATGCAACTGGAACTTGACTATACATATGTTATGCTGCAGGGGCAGCTGTGTTAAATAAAAAATTACACGTATAAACCTTGGACCATGAAATATCCATTAAAAAAATACAAAAGACTTGCATTTTATGAGTTGACAAATGCACTTGGACAATTGCAACATTAAAATTGAATGGGCAGAGACTCCGACGATGGTGAAAGGAAGTAAAATAGCATCATTCATTTCCCCCATCTTGGCCTTCCTTCACCATTGACCACGTACAGCATATGTAATACCAAATGGATGCCCCTCTTTGCACTGAATGCCTATCCATAAATGAAAGCATTGGAGAAAACAGTTGGTGGTAAAAGGTGCCTTTGGTAATTCCATCGTCGTTAGTATTCGCACATGGTAGGGAAAGTGGAAAAGTGTTGAAGTCCAAGTAAATTCCTGAGTGTGAATGGAGGAATTTGTAGGTAAAGTTCCGAACCACAAGGATTTCTAGCCAGGGCTTGAGAAATTGAAGAAACAGACAGTCTGTCAGGAGAAATCTCAGCTTGTGTGAAACCTAACAAGCTCTACCTTCCCCTTCCAGACTTGGGAATGTAAGAGAGCGAGGGTAAAATGTAGCCATTTGTAAGCCAAGTAAAGGTGATTAGCTCGTATCTATCTTTCACTTGCGGCTCTATCCTTCCTGACAAACTATGCTATTTTGGGTGAGAATCGACTCTATTCATCACTCCTAATCCGCTGGTTCATATGTACACGGATCTTCATGTAACGACTTAACCTACACTTGCTCTTGAAAGAGAGTCGAGCGGATTTATTAATTACGATATCTATACCATGCCCCGCTCTGCTTTACAGGGTAATGAGAATTTCTCCAATAATTTCATTTCACACGTACATACACATGCCATGCATGTACATAGCTATAAAACCCTTGTCATTTGAATCATTTGCATTCATTATTGATGCCCACATCTCGTAGTCTCGTATACATCAGAGCTCATATATGTATACCCCGTACGTATAAATCTCCTCCAAATGAGTATTTATGTTCAGTGGAAGTTTGCTCAAGGAAATATTGACATGTGTGAGTTAAATTGAGGAAAGTGAATGTAAACCATTCTGCATGATTACATCCCATTCATAATGATCCTGGGAGAGAGGAGGTTGGAATTTTTAGCGAAATTTATGGAAATGAGCGTCATGAGAGGTGCATCAATTACACTTAAAATTATATAGAGAAAGTCGAGGGATAGAGTGTGGACGTGAGGAGTGTTTCCAGCTCACTTAGTCAGATATGCCCGAGTCTCCGGATCCCAGAGAGCCCCTTCTTAATGAAACATTTATGAGGTAGCTTTTCCAAGCTCCCTCCCTCACTTTCTCCACTCCCTTATGTCATATATTGTAAAGGAAACAGGAGGGAAAATATACCAGCGGATGTGGTATGGCTCCCAGCATCATTTTTGACATGGTAGCTTTTGTCTCCTTTTATCTTTTTAATGGCTCCTCCTTGACACTAATCAAAAAGTTTGACAAGAGGCATGATGGGTTCACAGAAATAATTACTATCCCCATGCCTGATCATTCTATTTGTTCCGTTGGCTCTCATCCAGTAGCCAATCCATTGGAAGCTATAAATCCTCAAATCTTCCTTTACCATCTTTCCCATACTTGCTTCACCCTTTTAGTATCCACCCTACAAGCAAAACTCTCTGTAGGGATCAAGATAATACTCTGAGGATGTACCTACCCATGGAGATGGAATGAATGTGGTACTCCATTCCGATTCGGCGTAACTATCCCCACTCTCTCCTACTTGTGACCGCTCATTCTATATAATTTCTTACCAAGATATCTCTCTCTCTCTCTTTCTCTTTCACACACTTTCTCTCTCTCTCTCTCTCTTTTGCAAACAACTCCCGAACAACCATGAAGAACATCAAATAAACCATATAGTCACATATTCTTTTCAAACTCTCAGCAGTAGTACCAAGTTACTAGAACAAATTTTGCACTTACTTCCATGGATAACACTCATAGTAATGTTCAACCTAACAGAACTCATCAGAACTCACTGTCCATGCTAGTCAAAAAATTATAGGAGTCAGCAGGAACGAACATTTCTAACTAAGGATACTTAACACAAGACTCGCACATAAAAATCCTACACACGCTTCTATCAATCCCTTTAACTTGCATAATACTTTTCCAGTCCATATGCTCTACACGTAGCTACTATCTATACATACATAAAACACATAAATCCACACCCGTCCAGGTATGTACTTACATTCTATTTTTATGTACACACATAATCGTGCATCCTATCCCAGCATTCCCATGCACGTACATACATGCATTTCCCGTCTTCATACATAATAGCGCATAGTAGCCCATAGCACAGCAAATAGCATAGAACATATAGCATATCCAACCTCCTAAAATACATTTAGCATATACAAATAGCATGTACATATAGCATATACAAATAGCATGTACATATAGCATATACAAATAGCATGTACATATAGCATATAGAACATATAGCATGTACATATCTGCTTATACAAATAGCATATACATACAGCATATACAAATAGCATATACATGCAGCATATCCAATCTGCTCAAGTACATTCGGTCCATATACAGCCCATTATGCACCATGCACCCGAGTCTTCACAAAGGTATGAGTGAGTGAATAGAACGCCTAATGTCATGTGAAAAGCTATTACACACAAGCTGCGTTATCTATCTACATAGCTATGCCCAACAGACACTCCATCCATACCTTTCAGAATGTGAGTTGTAGCTTCATAATTACACGTTACTATACACACCAAGTATTATAGCCCATTGCACGTACATATATATGAGGCATTGTAACTTGTGGAAGAGCCTCGTCCAAGAGAGATTTGAGGTAGTAGGTTATCTGCCAATCTAAGAAGTGGTTGTTGTGCCCATAATAACCACGCTCCTCGTGAAGATTCAATCGTATTAACTCCCAGAGCTGGTAAATCCATGGGTTCAAATACACTTGAGGCTAGAAAATTCCTCACATAAAATTCTATCTATATATTAAAGGAACAACTTGATTTCCAAAGGATACATCCTCTCTCTCTCTCTCTCCGAGCTCCAAGGGAAAGGAGCACAAGGTGAGTTGTTAGTTTAGCCAGTGAATGAGACAAAGTTGAAAATGATGAGGAAACAAGTGTGAAAAGAGATAGGACGTCTAAAGCTTGCCAATGTGTGTGCTTTCTTCTTATTATTATTTGATGTACATAGAATAATCTACACATGTACATTTGGAACTTGATGGCAAGTAAATATTGAGAGTGTCCTATACTTTAATAAACCCAAGGGTTCTGCCCTCAAGATGGTCTCTTTTGTGAGGACTCTGAATTGGAAGGGGCTTTTTCACATGACAACTTCTATCTTGGGAAAAATGGATGGGACAACCTTTAGTTTTCCTTATCGATTAATAACTCGTGGCGTGACAATTGGGTGTCGCCGGGTCTTCGTTTTTTTCTCACTCGCCCCTTTCTCTCCACTCTCTCTCTCTCTCTCTCTCTGTTGGTTTGATTCGAGGATGTAACAAGCTTGAGCCAGGTTAGGAGTATTGTAACAAAGAGTAAAGTATGTTACAATGTTCATAAAATGTCTCTAACATGTTCTTCCATCTAGGGTTATTACCCGCATGTAAGAAATGACTTGTCTTCCCCACACACACACACACTCTCGCTCCCTCGCTTTCCATGTAAAGCTGCTGCCACCTTAAACTGGTTTAATAGTTGCATCCAAAGCCAACTTTGTCTGACGTCGTCGTCGGTACTTACAAGAAGGAGGGAAGTAAAAAAGGATCTTATAATAGCATTAGATACGTGAATCCACATAAAATACTTTACATGTAGAAAGAAGGATTTTACCTAAGAGAGACGTAAAGGAGAGGAGAATATCCTCATCTCTATAAAAGTCCTGCAGCAATGAAATATGATGGGGAAAGTATATACATAGAGAGAGAGAGAGAGAGAGAGAGAGAGAGAGAGAGGAATGTACATATGACAATATAAATATTGCATGGAACTTTCACTACAGTTGAAAAAAGGATTTCATTGCTCTGCCGTCGTCCTTTCTCCTATGCAGCCTCCCCCTTTTGCCAATAGTTGGCACATACATAACATGTGCACACATTCTTTACGAGGACTGAAGGTGATTTCAAGTGTAGTGACAGTGACGGCTGCTGACTTCAATAAACTACCTCAATGCCATAGAAGAGACCGGCGTCAAGTCTCACAAAGCATTACAAAAGACTTTTTTCTTACATGAAACAGTTTCCGATTTTCTCCTTTACCAAAGAGAAAAAAAACACTTTCTCTTTTTCTCCTTCCAATCTCTCTCTCTCTCCATGTTCTCATTATTTTCACATGGAAATGCATGGTAATTCCTTGAGTAGAGAATTTTCTTCCATTCCCAATCCCCTACTTCGTCTCCTTCTCTCATGAATATTATATCATCTCCTTGAGGTCGGCTATTTACTTTCCAAAAGAAAATAAATCAACTCACCACCAACATTATTTGCGAATCCAACAATGTCCCAAGAAACTTGCTCCCCAAAACAAACATCCACTCACCTTTGTTTTCATTTCCCTCCCAACTTTCCCCTTCTTCTTGCTTAATAAGGACCGAGCCCACCTTTACAAAAGCAAGAACAGATACACACAAAGAACCAGGATTCTCTCTCTAGTTTTATTCTATTGCGACGACAGGCCCCCCTGCCCGGAGTTATATCTCCAGTCGCTAGAGTCGTGCTTCACGAAGAAAGAAAAGTAAGGGTAGAACGTGAAGGTATGGACAAGCCAGACGCGACCTAGAGATAACAACATAAACTTAAAGGAGAGCAACGGACGACATCACTCTGGCACTCAAGCAATTGCAACAACACCCCAAAAAAAGCCAAACAACAAAGTGAGAGAGGAAAAAACGAGGACGATCCTCCCTAAAAGAGGCAAATCCAGCAAAAGGCTTTCCCTCTCTTCCTATATAATTTACAGGCCCCAGCATTGGCCCACTCTTTGACAACCTCTCTACATATTCCAGTTTACTGGGCCTCCAAATAGCGTCTACTCAACCTTAAAAGCCTCCAATTTTCCACGCAAACTATATATGTATTCCTATTGGAGAAAGCATACCCTACTTCACGGAGACACAATTCCAAAATGAGCCATCTCCCCACGTAACGGCTAAGTAAGCAACGAAGAGCAAAAACGAGAGCAGCCTAACAGTTATAGTTAAAATAGAGAGAAAAGCAGAAGCGAGAGAAAGCACGAGAGAAAGTAAAGAATAAAAAATGTACGAATGAAATCGTCAAAAAGAAAGGTACAAGGTAGGCCCAAAACCAGGACCATGCTGCTCTCTAAATGTAAGAGCAAGTCATTCTCTGTCTCTGTATTTCAAGTGGAGGCAACTCCAAGAACTTTCCCTCAAAAACACACAGACCTACACACACACATACACATAGAAACAAATCCAATGGAGAAAGCTCCTACACTACAGCTACTCTTACATAGGCTATCGTAGCAGTAGTAGCATGTTCTAGCAATCCACACCATCTGAGAGTAAAGGAGAAGTAGGCTCCTTGTTAAACTACTACCTTGTTCATGGGAATGAACCAAAGATATGTTCTTCCATGCACACGTTTTCTCTCTCTCTCCCCTCTCTCACGATGCCATGTAAGAATCAGGGTTAGAATGGCTTCCTCAGCTGCTTCTCTATATAGTATGTTCAAGAGAGAGAGAGAGAGAGAGAGAGGGAGGGAGAGAAAGACGAGTTTTTCCCTAAGCGAAAGTACATAAGCACAGCACTACTATTTCTACTACTACTAAATTTGTATGAACACACATTCAAGTCCATCATATGCTGGAAGAGCGTAGCTATAAGAGAGAGGAGAGATCCAGCGAGGAGCGTGAGAGACAGGGAAAGAGTGAGGGAGAAAGCAAGCACACGAGTAGCAGCAGCTCTCGACGATCGTGGTAGGAACTCGTTGTGTAGAGGAAAGACTTTCTCTCTCTCTCTCTCTCTTCTCCATATATGAAGACACACAGGGTACTATTCTGAGTATACGGTGGGAGGCAAGAGAAAAGATCGTATTGAATTCTGTGTCCTGCCAACTGCGGATTCCGCGTATCGATCGGGACATTTTCCGCCAGAGAGCTAGAGCTTACCTACAAACTAACCGTTGGAGAGAATGTGAAGAGAGACTAGTGAGGATTCAACACACGACGACGACGAGGAGCAAGAACCCGAGAGAAAGAGAGAGAGAGAGAGAGAGAGAGAGAGAGAAAGAGAGAGAGACAGTATATAGTGTTGGGACGCCTGGTTCCGTGTAGTTAGTTATCTGCAAGATTTACTTCCGTGTGCCACCACTCCCTCTCCGCTCTTCTTCTTCTCCAGCCGCCAAATGCAAAACCAAGGGATTTTTCTTTTGGCGTGAAAACTCCTCATTTCATCATAACTTTTCACTAACCTTTTCTTTCTCTCTCTCTCTTTATCTAATCACAATATATACACACATATGTATTTATACATATATTCCTATTCTTTTGGATAATTTCGAATCACCGGAATCTCACCTCCAGCTATTATTACTCGTGTCTTCTTTTGCTGCTCCCTTTCTCCCAAAACTCAACAAACATTTTATACCATGGAACATGAAAACGGGCTGGGCGTGACTGGAACCCATTTAAAATCCCTTGTGTGACAAACTCGAGTCAATTAACAAGCTTTTATCACTCATTTCCAATCTAATAGTTTTGGTGTGGTTTTTTTCCGTTGTTGGCAACTCATAGAGAAAGCTCCATAGACGAAACCTATTGTGATATAGCATGGCAGATCCTTACTACCCTCGGGCACCGCCAGGTAATTCTTCTCAATCCTTTTCACTTTCATAAGGTCCTCCTTTTCTCGCACCCATCATACCAGATATACCCTCACATGTGTCTGTATGTAACTCCGTATCTCTATAACTCCGCCGTCCAAGTGGACAAAGTCCTGGAAGGAAGTCTCTCCTCCATATAAATCTCTATAGATAACATCTCTACAGTCAATCTGCTTACTCTCAATAGCATTTGATCCCCTAAGAGAAAAATAGCAAGAGTTCAAAAACTCGGAACAATTTTTCCTTCATAACTCAAATACATAGTACTCAGGTCCAAAACTCTCTCAATATAGTAATCATTTAATTTCCTCCTGATAAAGTAAAAGGGAAAAGCAGGGAGTTTTCTACTTTCAACCCTTTTCAACCTTCTTATAATGGTTAGGGCTATAAAGCATTACAAAAGATATGTATTTCCTGGATAGATTTATACATTTTTCTCTTTATTATCTGCTCCACATGGAGTTTTGTCCTTGAGGGATGAAGGAATACATAGCTGTATTAAGTATAGGCTGGATTTTTTATCCAGTAGAAAAGGCGTAATGTTGAAGAAGGAGCGTCCGCCATAAATGTCTTGTGTAGTGGGAGATATCCATTTTCCTTCATATTTATTCCATTTTAATGGTTTTTTGAGAGATGCAATTCAATTTAGGAGGATGTATGTATAGTTATTGTAGTGGGTAAGGGAAAGCTCGGAGGAATTTTATTACCTTGTGTGTTGTGTACATTTGTAAAAAAAAATACATTTTAGATTTGGAGATATAGAAAGCTAGAAAGGAAAGGAGAAGTGAGCTTTATGGAGATATAGAGAATAGTAGTAGGTAGTTTATGGGCGAGGGAAACGGTTTGAGTGAGATTAAGCTAGTTGTTGCTCTATGCTCGGCTCTTATAATATTGAGCAGCGGCCTTTTGAGTGCGTAACTTTATTTACCGAATAACATTTATGGATTGCATCGATGTGAATAACATTATAATGATGATGACGGTAGTTGAGAGGATATTAGAGCCAAGTGTGAGAGAAATTGTGCTATTTGAGGAACAATACCATTTGATATGAGTCTTGTTGTTTTTGTTTTGCCCTCCCGGAGAGTTGAGAGAGAGAGAGCAGAGAGTGGAGAGTCTATGCTTCTTCTAATACCATATTGAATATATGTAATCGTTAACATTTAGAATTCGATCGTCAAGTATCGAGTTACCCGAAGCTGTACCGGCCCGTCGTTTCCAACGACGACCATCATCACCATCATGGTCCATTCGTCCCGGTGCCTCTAAGCGACGTGATAACGGAGCAACCCATTCAGAGTTATGGTTCTCAAATTTCCACGGGACTACCTGTTACTTTTGGAACAAGCAGTAGTTCAAGACCGGGCCAAGCATCTTCAATGATGTCACCCACACAGATCGGTATCCCACTTCCTGGACTCGAGATTCTCGACCGAATCCCTTTCCTCAAAGTTCACGATTTAGGTATATGAAATTTTACTAGGAAAACTTTAACTTATTAGCAAACCCAAAACCTCTCAACTTTTTACCTTCCATTCTCATTATGAACCTTGTGGAGCTTTTCAGTTTGTTGTGTATAATTATATATATATTGATAGGGAAAGGGGAGAGAAAGTGTTGGAGAGAAAGTGAGGGAGTAAACTTTTCTTCTCTTCTGGTTGAATAATAGCAATGTCCGCACGGATGTGCTTTCCTTTCACATACTTTCTCCCGGACTTTCTGGCTCCTTTCCCCTTCTTCCTCTTCTTCCTTGAACACCCTGGAGAAGAGTCGGCTGTAGAATTCCTAATCAAGGACAGTTTGGTAGAGAGAGAGAGAGAGAGAGAGCGAGTGTGTGTGTGTGTTTAAGGAATTAATGAATTCCTTATTGAATATTTTAATGCCTTTCATTAATTTAAAAGCCGAAATTCCCTTAATTGTTCTTTAATACGTAGCAGTGTCTTTCTCTCACTGTCCAACTCCTTAGGACTTGCTAATCTCTCATTTGAATTCTATCCTTTTGCAGGATTGTTTTCGGGCGGCTCCATCTGCTCACCCGGCTACCGAATACATAACATGCAGGGAGACATGGTTCTACGGGGTAAAACCGACACGCTCTTCTGTCCTTTTGACTCAAAACATAAGTCCGTCTTCATTAAAGACCTCAATGAAGAAGTTATTTTTCAAGTCAAATTCACTCCATCAATTTGCGAGTGTGACTCGGAGGTGAGTTTTATTATTTTTACTACTTTCACTTTCCCTTTACTTTCTCTCTCTCTCTCTCACTCTCACTCTCTTCCCACCAAAATCCTATACTTTACCTTTTTTTTTATTTTACCACTCACTCACAGCTTTCACCATCTTCCTAAATCTTCTCTCTCTCTCACTCCCTTCCCCCATAAAACTTACCATTGACAAGGCCAACAGTATTATATAGGGCTCGAGAAAAAAACATGGACAGTTCTAAAAATATCCCTAAAATAAAACTTTATGAAAACCTCGGAAAAACATTAAATCCTCAAATCACATAATAGATGGAGCATCCCCGAACTTTCAACAGCCCATTACAGTCATGTACCAATGGCAATGAAATACTTCCAATTCCCTGGCACATATAACCGTCAACAAATATGTACCTAACATAGGAATACATATATAGCCACCCTGAGTAATGTGTACTACATCCGAACTCAATAAATAAGATACTTTCCCCCTATCTTCTTCTTCATCTACAAATTCCTCATGACTTTTTCCCCAGTGAAAATTTTCAAAGGCTCTAAACATTTTCCAGGACCGTACAAAAAAGAGTTTTTTTATAGAAATTTTCTATCAAAAATAGGACCCATTTATGTGTGTTTGTGTGTGTGTGTGTGTGTGTATAAAATAGAAATCCATGGAAATCGACATGAAGGAATCAATTAGAAAGATTCAAGCGAGAGAAAGCTTCAACACTCGTATGAGAGAAGGCGGTGAGGAGAAAAAGGAGGGTGAAAGTGTGAATGTGTGTTCAAGCAGGAGAAAAACCCATAGAAATCGCCTATGATAGGTGAATAGCCTCACACCAAACTCTCTCTCTCTCTCTCTCACTCTCTCTCTCATAGGGAAAAGTTACATTTCATACCTAAACCCACTAATGCACCTGCCACTCTTCGGGCCGCCAGCGAGAGAAAAAAATTCCACAGAGATGATTGAGAGCAACTAATGAAACCGTTCCAACTGTTTTGGTTATAGTAATGTACATGTAGTGCAAAAGCCAAGGAAAAGAGAAAACCTCTCGGAGAAAAACCTCACCCCAAAAAAAGTGAAAAAAAAACCATAGTAAACTGCCATTGAGGAAGCCATAAAGTGATTGTGTACCAAACCATAGAGCAAAGAAAAAAAAGTTCGTCATTCTAAGCCATCTGAAATTTTGTCTTACTTCATGTTTCCCATGTCATAAAAAGTTTAACTTTTTTCTTCATAAACTACCACCGCTTCTTTATACATAAATATACATATAATATTTCCTCCGTCAACATTTCTCCCCCAGATAAAAATGCAACTTTTCAAAAAATTACTCTCACTCAAACTTCACCAATTCCCTTGACACGTGACATTTTTATCATTTTTTCCCTTCCCTTTTGAAACCAAATGAAAAATAATTATTTTCATTTTTTCACATTTCACACCAGCACCGGGAGCACTCATAGCACGTAGCCCCCTCTCAGTAACTTGTACAACATCCTTTTCCATTAAATAAAAAAATATTTTTCCTCAACAATTTTTCCCTCCACCTTCCTCTCTCCTTCAAAATAAAAGTAGTAACTGTAGATTTGTACGTAGAATGTACGTACGTCGACGGTTGACGTAAACTCATGTGTAAACATAAGCCGGAGAAAAAGGGTAGGTAAGAGGTTGGTGAAGATTTTAGTTGTTTATTCCTTTTGGTCCTTTCTATTTTCTCCATAGGAAAAGCGGTGCTTCGCCGTATTTTCTCCCGTCTATGAAAATCCATTTGGTGCAGTCATGTTTGAAGCTGGACAGTTGAAGTACTCCTTGAAAATCCTGAATGCACTCGAGGGAGAAACATTTGCTGTACAATTCCTTGGGAGCTCAGATATCTCGGTGAGTTCTAAATATATCTTATGGTTATGTGCACCTTTTTTCCTCTCCCTCCATCTTACATCCCTACAAAAGCTCTTCTTGTGGCTTCAAATCTATTCCATATCCTACTTTCCCTATATTTCCATCCTCAAAATCTATATAAAAACTCACTATATAGATGAACACATTGTATGTACACGTCAAAGTCCCAAGACTTTTCCGCTTCATGAAAATTCCCACTCATATTCCTTATAAATAGATAGGAGCTAAATGTATATATGGAAAAGCATGGGAAATTCTAATCTGATCCCTCATATATACGTTTCCTTGAGTACTCAAAGTCTCCATTTTCTCTCTTTATCTCTAGCCTTTTATGACCCTATTGTTTAGTCCTCCTTCCATTCCTCTACAATTTACTGGTTATGTGGCACATGCTCTTCCACCACTATAATATGCTCCAAAGACTTTCTCCCTCCTTAGAACTTTTCTCTCTCTCTCTCTATGTTACTAGGACAAGTATCTTCTCTCCTGTATAGGAATAACCTCATCTTGAGGTATCATCAAGAAAAAAAAGGGTGGGAAAAAATAAAGGAATTTATTCTTCTTATTTCTCTTCTTACTCTTCTTACTATGGTCTCCGTATATGAGGAGGGCCCAGTATTTTTCTTACTTTTTTTTTGGGCGGGATACTTACTACATAGAAGAGATCGAGAGAAAGAACAAAAGCTCATACAATTTTTTTCCATGTAAATACTCACAGATCAAAGGAGCTGATGGAACGATTGTAGCCATCATCAATATACAGAGGAAACGAGGAGAAACTCTCAAGTACACGTTGACTTTTACTGAAGAAATCAGCTCAGCAAACAAAGCCCTCTTCCTTGGCTGCATCGTTACTCTCGTAATAATCATCTTCACTATCTCTTTTCACCATTTTATTTCATTTCGCTCTCCAATTCACATTTCCTATGTCTTCCTCTATACTATACAGCACTAGCCCAGACTTCCTAAAACGTCCTTTCCTCCCTCTACTGTCTCTCTCTCCCTTTCTACAATTATTCTCCATATCAAAGCACCCTTGCTCCAATGAGAAAACAGCTCAAGTGTCTGCTTCCAAAATGGTTTACATACACGTCCGCTCTCTCTCTCTCTCTCTCTCTCTCTCTTTACGTTGAAAACTCATTTAAAAGTCTTTTGAAATAACCCTTTTAACAACCTCACTTCCTACCTCCTCTAATTCATTTTCCTCCTTGTAACCATATATCACATAAGAAAGGGCTACTAAAAGCCTTAGCCTATATCCCATGGAATTGCCTGTCCTACGGAATGCTCATTTTCCTCAACTGTTTTTTACTCCACCACTCAAAATAGCCTTAAAGTCCAAGGATTACCTAACTTTTTCTCCTCTCATTTTTCATTTGAAAAATTTTCTCTCATCCGCGCTCCTCCTTAAAGAATCAACTTTCACCATAAAGCTATATGTCTAGAGTTTTGATGACCATTTAAAAATCCAGATAGGATTTCCGCCCTTTAAAAAATCCATCCCTTTAGTATAGTCTCAGTCTCCCAAGCTATTTTCCATTACAAATTCCAGAGAGTTTTGAATAGAAAAGCCGTTTCCCGCTCGAATTTCACTCCAACCGCAACCTACTACGTTTTCCTATTTGGAAAATATACAGAGAGAGAGAGAGAGAGAGAGAGAGCCAACCAATACAAAGGCTACGCCAGAGACTTGTGTCTATGAAAGAGAAAAAAAATTAACCAAAAGTATTCACCAACTTTCCCTCAGAATTTACATGGGAAGCTGTGTAAAGCTGTTTCTAGTGTAGATACAAGGCTCAATTGAGGTGTGAAAGCAGAAGTAATATTGAGATTTGCGTGGATTCCCGCTCCTTTCATGCTAATATATGTACTTCGTACGTAGGATGTAAAAAACGGCTGAGCTACAAAAAAACTGAAGGATGAGGAAAAAAGACAAAGCTTTTTGGTAAATCCTCCGGTAAAAAATGCAGGGTCAGATCCAAAGGAAATCTCCTGTCTTTTAGTATTTTGGAACTTGAGCCATATCTCTATGGGAATAATATACATATTAGAAATTACGTGACGTTTTAGCAAAAGTTCTGACAAGTATGAAAAAAAACATTTTGAGAAAAAAACAGGACAAATAACTTTTTTTTTTCTCTCTCTCTCTTTACAGGATTTGGTGAGCTGTGAGGCTGATTGTAGTAAATGCATTTGCCTTTCACCCTTTCTCGTCGGATGTCTCACCATCCTAGGATTAACCTTGTTTTCCCATACGGCAACATCTAAGCCCAGCTCCATCAAGTAGTAAAAAGTTAATAACCAAAACATCCGCAAACATTACATTTATTACATAACACAAACAAGCACCAAAACATACGCAGACATATGGTTGAAAAAAAAACAAAAAAAGAGAGAGAAAGCCCAGAGACAGAAAATTCTCTCTACTATGGATCATCATCTCTCACTGTACTGTGCATATTATATATCAACTACACATTATACAACTAAGCCACCCACCCGTGAACACATTCAACAAAACAAGACCCCCAAAAATCTATATACAACAAAACCAACAACAACAACAAAACCGAAGAAGAAGAAAAACTCAATGAAAAATCAAATATGTTAAAAATCCTACCTCCAAAAAAAACTCTTTCTTTGCCCTCAACTCTAATGTCTATCCTCAAGGGAAAAAAACTCAACTGTTTTTACAAGTGATCAATTTTCATGAAAATTACTAATGTGTTTTTTCAACCGCAAAAGTATTTCTCCAAGTAACATCCTTCCCCCCCCCCCAACCCCCCCGAAAAAACCATCAATAAAAATAACATGTGATGATGATCGGTGCATAATTTCCATTCAAGTTCAAGCAATACAAGATTCCAACCTCGGAACTTTTGCTCTCGTGGAAAAGAAGCCCCAAGGAAGAAATCCATACAAAAATCCAAGCCAATCTCTAATCCTCGTACTATACAATTGTGTGACCATACTATCGCTCTATATACTCAATATGTATCACATAAAAATATAGTATCTTCTATAGAAACCAAATGCTACAAAAAATCTCACATCAAAAACCAAACTGGAAGCAACTTTTCACAAAAATGGCTGTTTTATACTCTGAAAAAAAAACAAGCTACATTTTCCCCCCACAAACGTACTGACAAAAAAAATCAAAGTTTTCAAAAGAATATTCTCAGAACCAAAATACTAGTGGAATTGGAAAAAATGTAGAGTTAAGTATAACCTTCAGTTTAGAAAAATACACATAATAACAACAATACTCAAAAAACTCATGTAGATATAAACGCATACAATCTTTTACATACCAACGATTAAGTGAAATTCATTCAAATATGTAAACAAACAAAATGGGATAAAATCACATAGGATTTTACTATTACACAGAACAACCCTCAAAAATAACACACACACACACTAGTTTAATGGTGTGAAAATATAAATGGAACTCATACAAGGTTACTCATTGAATTCTATTGTACTATTTACCTCCATTTTAATTACTATATGACTATACATAGAGAATTTTTAATTTAATAGTAGTTCCCCCCTCCCACAAATATAAATTACATAGGTAAATAGTGCACCAACATTAGTCCATATAAAAGAAGGTAACAAGGTTGTGTACATATTATGTAAATAATAAAAAAAACTTGTCTTTTTTAAAAAAAAGAGAGTTATAACTATAAATATATAAATATATATATATATATATATTTCTCTGATTTGGAAAAAAAGAGTAAAAAATCAAGGCCCGTTCACCGACAAGAGCGGGGGAGTATTTAAATTCAAAATACTAATAATAAATATTAATATTTTAGGGAAAATGATACTCAAGTCAAACTTTTTAGATAAACCAAAACTTTGTTTATTAAATTCTATCTTATGCTAAACTTAATTAATTATATACATATGTAAAAACAATTACAGGGATACAAGAAACTAGCAATTACATATTTACCATTTTTAGGACAAATTTTACTATAATATAGAGTCACTTCAAAGAAATAGCAGAGCATCAAACACAAATATGTGTGTTAATATAATAATTGTATAACATATTTAGACAAAAGTATTCAGGAAAATTCGTAGTTTTTATTTAGTCATTATATAAATACACATTATTATTATTGAGAAAAGAAAACGAAAAAACTTCTATACTATTATAAAGGACTAAAAAGTGCTAAAAAAAATCATATATACTATAATACCACACCATTAAAAGAAATTGCCCATAAGAAAAAGAAAAAATTCAAAAAATTGTTAATGACTTTTTAGCGGTTCATATTTACTATATAAAAGTATGGAGAGACATTTTTTTCCTGAGGTTAAAAAAAATTATACATATTATAACATATAAACAAAATATACTATAATACATATACAGGACTTAATAAAAAGTTAATTATACTCATGTTAAAAAAAATACTGTTTCTGATAAAAAAAAGAATCTTTTTTATTATTATTATAACGTATATTAAATAAGAATAATATTATTATATATTATATCCATCCGTAGATGGTAGTTGAAAAAAAGTTGGCATCTTTAAAAAAAATTACAATTTTAAAAGGAGTCGATATAGAGAACGAAAGCTGTAGGGCTACGTTTACGTACATATATAATATTTAGGTATACAGTTGGACAAAGGAAAACTCATCACATTCACAAGAATAAGAGTACTAGAGAGTGAGAGAGGGAGAGAGACAAGGGAATGTATAACCCAGAGTAGAAGAAAGGAGACTCAACGTATAATATGTAGAACGTATGAACGAGGGAGGATAAAATCCATCAAAAAATATACATGTATCTCCAGTGCAGTGAAAGTTACTACAACTACTTTGTATAACATGCATTTTTATAACTATATCGATCTATCTCCACAATATACATTCAATACAATGGCTGGTCTGGGGATACAAAAAAAGTGAAAGTAATTCCCAACACTGTACTTTCCAATCCTTTGCTTGTTTTGGAAGAATGGAGAGGAATTATTGGTTCCTTCATCGATACGTCCACAACAATGTTACACTCATGTTATCAAGTCACAAGAGAAAGGCAAGAGAGAGAGAGACATTTTGTAGGAAGAGAGAGAGAGAGAGAAGAATGCACTAAAGTGATGGGGGGAATTTTTCCACTCAAAAACTCCAGAGAAATGCATGGGAGCGAAAGAGAAGAGGAGAGAAAGAGTGAGTGAGAGAGAAAGTAAAAGAAAGAGACGAGGCAGAAGGGAAAGCTTGAAAAGAGAAGAACGCTTAAAAACCACAAACATATTATAGTATATGTATGAAATGTGATGTAAAATGTGGAGTTTTAACCCAAAAAAAACGTGATTGTACGTATAAAATGTATACGAGAGTAATAAAAAAATTTTCGCTCAAAAAATATAGCTTTTATTTACATTCCTTCGCTCCCCTTCCTCCTTTTTACCGCTCCCATTCATTTCACGCCCAACTTTTTTTATCGGCCTCTCATGAAGGATAAATAGCACGGGAGAGCAAAATGCATCCAGGGCCTCGAGAGATAGAGGAAAAGTGAGTGAGAGAAAGGGAGAGAGTTTTGTTCAGTTGGAATCACAGGGAAAACCAGCTCTAGAGTTACAATGAGAAATTTTACCAAGCCTGGTGAAACACATTGAGGGGGGAAGGAAATAAATAGCAATTCTATGTACATAACGCACGTATATGTACATGAAACACTGGGAAACTAGGACAAGTACCGTACTTTTGTACATGTGAGGATGAGGATAGGAGGAGGCGGGAATCACCAGGGATAGAATAACTACTTCAAAGAGGTACAAGAGTAATGAAAAGTACAGCCTTTTTTTTATAACCTGTACATTAGCTCTTGTAAAATGTCCTTACAGTCACATCTACTTCTTTCTTAAGCTTCCTCTCGTCACAATCCTAATTTTTTTTACCTTTACATTATTATTGTGTGAGGAGGAGCAAGAAGGATAGAATCCTTAACAATTCTTCCCCAGCCTTTTACAGTCGGTCAGGTAGAACGGTCTCATAGAGAAACCTTAATGAGGCTCGTACTAATCACATAGTCTTCATACCAATGAGCATCATTCCTCTCTTGGGTTTTCCTCCAAAATCACTATCTTTCGTAGGAACAAATGTCTTAACCCTGTTTTTTTATCGCGTCCATTTCTATAAAAAGGAAACATTTTCATATGCCCTTTTTAACTCCATCCGAGTCTTTGAAAAACCTTCGTGTACATAACGTCTCGAGGAAATACAATCTTGCGGACTCATAAAACCTTTCACGGGTTTTCGTGTATGTAGGATTTTTACAAATGAGCTTGTTATACGACCTTAAGTAGAGCCAACGGACTAATGAAAAGTTAGATGGGTTTCAAAATAAAAACATACGGATTTAAGGTGGCTTGAAATGAGGAATACAGCGACGACGCTGGGAGTTGACAAATCGTGGGAAACAGACCTGGAATAAGGAATTTTGCAAGGATAATTAATAATAATTACTATTAGAGTCTGTACAATCCGGAAATATAAATTTTCGCAAACAAAACATTTCAAGCGATACAAAAAAAATCAGTGTCGCGGTTATTTAAAAGCCTTCCATAGGTCAGGCGGAGTCCGTAATGCGGCCGTCACAATGTGATTTGTGCACTGACCCCGTTTGTAACTCAAGTTGATGTGAACATTAATTATTATTATCGATTCTTCCCCGTCACAACGAAATATTAAAGTACTATACACATTTTGCGTCATCCTCCCTTCAACACGCTACTACTACATATCTGATGCATATGGTTAATGCCTGGACTTACTTTCAAAGCTACCCTTGGATTATACGTACACCGAAATATAATGCTGGACCAAAAACTAATGATAAAGTTTTCCTTTTTAATGTGAGCTTTTATAGTACTAATAGTACTGCGTATATTTTTGTTAGTACTTGAAACAGTGACTACAATAACGCTAACACAAGGGTAATGTTAACAGCTTCTGTAAGTGTCTCTCTTTCAATTTTATCCGTTAGGATCAAGAATGACTTTAAAATTTACAATTTTATCAAGAGTGTTGACCTAAAAGAAGCTGTCCAATAGTTGACCATACACAGTACTAGGAACTTTAACGGCTATCATTATATGCCGAACTAAATACCCTTTCTAATTTTATTTGACCACCAATATATTTTAACTTTTAAGTTTTGACTCACTAACTTAACTCGTACAACACTACTATACACACATAACATAATATGAGTAGCCTATATATTCACACATAATTTACAACAGTATCAGTCATTTGAATTGAGTACTCACCAGTATCGAGCTATAGTCACCGAGTTCGAAGCTATGGTCATTAATTACTGGCATGTTTGAATTTCAACAAAATTTCTCAAAAACTCCTTGATGACTAAATTCAATGAGCTGATCAGCTCCAAAGTTGACTTACAATTAGCTGCCTAGTAAAAAGTTAGCAAGAATTCTGTGTATAAGTATTACTTGTGGAGTTTAGTAATTTTATGTGATCTTTAAATACCCGTAATAATAAATTATTACGTGTAAAATTGAATAAATTACAAGGAGATTACAGTCTAATGTCTAATTTCAGTCGGTGGTACCGCATTTAACCCAAAGCAATCAACAAGAATTTTTTTACTGACTGATATGATGATCTCAGTCGTTAAAGTCTCAATGACAATTTTCATTGTGTTTAGATGACTGATAAAAAAAACATGGATACACGTGACACTGTAAGCATTAAGATGTAGTGTTGATTGTACAAGTAATTATTAGACACTTCATTAATAATTTATCACACAAGTTATAATTAAAAATTCTTAAGGATAAAGTTATAATTAATAATAGTAACTTTATTTAAGAGATGACCTGCTATCACTGAGGGAACTGGTCTTCGAAGGAATAATGATTCAATAATTATCACTTTTTAGGATCACATACTGCAGGAGCTGATTAAATTCACTTGCACTAGGTAATTTTATCCAGCAAATATTTTTAAGATCTTATTGTTAGTTATTTTTCTCTAGCGGCTCCGCTCCAAGAATATTTTACACTTCTCTAGGATATGAGCATCGAGCGGAATTGATAGGTGCGGGGGTTGAATCAGTGTTTTTAACTTAGTTGAGACTTTCATTTGCCAATTTTTCATCTGATTAGGTATCTTCTTACATTTTGATGGTAGATATGTCTTCTTCATTGATAAAAATAGCCTCACTTTTGTGGCTTCTCCTGTTTTTGTGAATGCCGTCTGCCACGTCTCGCTCGCCCGGGGCGTGCGAGTGCGGTGTGTGTCTGGTCAATTGTATAAGTTAACTGCAACCATCGAACTCGAACTTCCAGTTGCAAGTTTGGTTGTTTTCAATCCGATCAATTCCAAATAATAAGTACGTTTGACCGAAGCTGTGTAGTATATCTACACCAATTAAAAGTATAGTTGCAACTATCGGTTATTGTAGACATGCCTGCAGTTTCAGCTGCAAGAACGTTGTCCTTCGTCCTCGTAAGTATAGTTGTGTTACTTTTGCGATTACTTGACAACTTATTTGACATTTAAGTTTCCCACGGATTTTCCGTTTGTTTTTGGTGTTAAAGTTCAGTAGAAAGCAAGTCAAGTATGCAATTAATATGTTTACTCTAACTCTATATAATAATTATAATTGTGTTGAAAATTTTAAGACATAAATATGACGGACGCATGCGCTCAAGACAGTCACATGGTTTCAGGCAACCGATGAACCGACCACCACTCAATTGTAATTGTTTTTACAATTGCAATTTTGTAAGCAAGTATAGCCTTTCAATTTTGAGCTGGTATAACATAAATTCCAATTTCAGTTATTGGAAATTAAATTGAATTTCATTCATTGGCAAGTACTGGTCACTAGAATTAACTTATACAATTAGTGAGTTATCAAGCACAATTCAAGGTAGTTCCGCTATTCCCATTCTTGTCACCAACAAAAACAGTCTTGCGTAAATAATGCAATCTTGCAATAAATCTTATCGAACTCGGATTGTATTTGATCATAGCAACAACTTTGTAGGGATAAACTTTGCATTTGCCTTGCTTATAACTTTCATTAATTCCAATTTATTAATTTGATAGTTTCCAACTATCTGATGGATTAACCCTGAGTATTTTCTCGGCCCTAGAAATGTCAATTTTGTCACCCTGACGCCTGCAATTTTTAAATGTTTTGATGTGTGTAAATAGGAATTGTGATCAAAAACCAATGACTGGATTGAACTGAAAGTTTCAGTTCAACTTTTGTGGTCAGGAAGCATGTTATATCAAAATGACATTCTTTTAAAATTCCACGTGATCAGTTTTGGAGTTCCGTGCTTGTGGTCATAACTTGTCAACACAAATGTAATTGGAACTTATATGGATTTTAATACAAATGTGGCCATATAGGGTTTCCGACCAAGACCTGGAACCGTAGACGGATCATATTGAATAGTGTGAAAATTTCAGTGAAAATTAATCGAGACTTTTTGAATAGCCATGTAAGAAGTTGTTAATTTAAATAAATTCACCAGAACAAATTCCTCTGTATATGATCCCTTTGTGTTTTGTCCATCTAATTTACCTGAATTAAATGTAAGATTATGTGCAAGACCATTTTTGAAATTTTAAACTGAAATGTTACTGAGAAATACAGACTAAAAAGTATGCGTTTATTGGGCTTTTTATCCAAAAAGGCGAGAGGTTTTAGTAGTAAAACGCGATGATAAACTACAGGATTGCATTAATTTATTGTTTGTCTTTAGATCTTACATTACAAAAAAAGTAATAATTCAACTTGATAAGATACGCATCCGATACACAAAATCCATACACCAAAAAACAAGATAAACAATGCATAAACAAAACAATCATAATAAACATTCAAATAAACAATAATTTTAATAGTCATTTTACAATTAGCAAAATATAGGGAATTACTAAATACATATTGTTGTACACAAGTATAAAGTCATAAACATTCACAGACGAAATAGTGAGAATGGCCGAGGATACCTTCATGTCTTCATGTATTAATTCATTCAGCATTGTCACTGTGACAATGTCACACTAAAAGTATAGACAATTACATTGTGGTGAAAACACATAAATTCAATTTCTCCTTCTCTGGATTTTCTCGTCAAGTATATGCACCTGTGCGTTTGTGGAACGGTAGGATGCTGGTAATTGTAGGCTCACAGTTCCACTCATTCCTCATGAAATGTTAACTTTGTGAAGTACAAGCTAAGTGACTCTGGTGCATGAGAACATATAGGAATATGCCTCAGAAACTTTCGTATATGTAATCATCACCAATTTATCAAACACTATTCTCTTATGTAGTGCATTATTACATTTTACTTAAGACTAATGACTAATCACTTAATTTACAGTAGATTCCCTCTATAGCGGTTTCCCCTAAGATGGCATTTCCTCTTCAGTGGCAGACTAAAATCCTCCTAAAAAAAGTAGTAGGGTTTTTTGAGAAATGTCCGTATAGTGGCAGAATTTTGACGAATTTTGGGTTTTTTAAGGTCATTTTCCCTCGTTTTAAACAAAAAATGGCATATTTTTAGTCAAGACACGAAAAGTTATTTCGTTGCACAAATTCAAAATTAAGTTTCATTTCATTTAGACATAAATCAATGGAATTTCTTCTAATTTTGAGATTATGCCTTCAGAATTAGCATGACCTTAAATCTTAATAGGGAAAGTGCATGGAACGCTACAGTGGCATTTCTCTATAGTGACAGAATTTCTGGGATCCCTTGGATGCCACTATATAGGAAATATACTGTATTTAATTAACATTTATAAATTCATAAATATTCATTCAAATTCAAATGACCTTGAGTCATGTGGAATAAATTGCTCTAAACCATTTACCTCGGTCCAGAGTGACAGTGTATCGAATACATATAAGAAAGTCACAAATCCAATCCTCATTAAAAGTCAAACTATCTTTACAATGGCGGATGAATGAATTAAAAAAAGCTACTGAACACAACAACACGAGACTTGAAAAGCTCAAGATCAGAAATAAAATATCAGAATAAGTTGAAAACATTGAAACACCTCCTATCGGAAAGTCCTCATCAACTTGGTCATCCGTATGTATTTCCGTAGTGAGAAATGTCTTCACAATCTCCAATCCTTTTCAAAGCTCCGATACATAGAAATGTTTCTCTCTGTTGTCTGCGGCCTCCGGACATTCCGGAAATCCTGGAATTAAATTAAGCTTGAAGCCAGAGACGCAATTTGGAAAACCTCGGGTTTTATCTCCATTGAAAAGCTTTTGCTGCCACAGTAGATTACTTTCAAAGATAAACAAGCTTTTAAATGAGTGTACGAGTTTTGAGGGAGGAAGAAGATAATCATTGAATTTATTTTATCATTTAGAGACTCATCTCACATGTATTCACTTTAGAAAATCTCTTCCATTCTATCCTTGACTTACCTAAATTATCCCACAACAAAAAGTTTCCTCAAAGGTCGTCCTCATCAAATTACTTTTATTTCTTGTTGTGTGTCTCTTCATCCTCCACTGATTTAAAGATACACTTGTTTCCCACCTTTCCCCTTCCTTGTCCTCCTATCCCTCTCAACAAGTCCCGCACACATTTGACTTCTATATAAATATCATCTTAAATTGCCCAAGCATTTTAACATTTCTTCCTCTATAATTTCTCCCCATAGAATTCCACCCCCAAAACTCGCCCCACTTATTACTCTCACCCACTCACAAACGGATCTCCTTTTCCACGGAAATTCCCAGAAAACACATACAAAAGTGCACACATTTTTTATAACAATCTCTTCCTCCCATTCATCCTCCTCCCTGAATGAAGAAAATATACAGATATGAGTGCGGAAGAGAGACCTAGAAATTAAATTAAACAGCTTTCTCAAACCCCCCAATTTACAAGGGAAAATGTTCAAAAGGAACAATTTCTTTTAAGATAGAAATCCGGATTTCAAGGAGGATAAACAAAATCAATTCATAATGGAGCTCTACTTTACCTTGAACTTTTGACAAGCCATGCGTCTCCCTCCTAACATTTAACCAGCAGCTCAAGAAATTAAACTACATTTCCAACTATACAGAGGAAAAGCTTCCCTCATCCAAAAACCTATTGATTTAGTGTGTTTAGATAGCCTGAGAGGAATGACAGAGGCAGAGAGAGAGAAAGGGAAAGAGGAATTGAAAAGTAACATGGTGGTGTATAAATTCCAAGTGAAACTTAAATGGCCTCAGACCAAGGGAGTTGAGAATAAGGAACAACTTATAACTAAACCCATAGTGAAGGATTCTATGAGGAGGAGAAATTCCCAGAATGCAAATGACAAAAGGAGACAATAACAAAAGGTTTTAACACGACTGCCAGCCAAGCCAAGGAAGGAACGACTCCGAGAGACTCAACATACTAAAATGCTTTTTCCATGTAAAGTGTAAGTACAAGTAATGGCGAGTCATAGTGGCAAGGTTCATCCTACTAACTCTTTCTCTCTCTCTCTCTCTCTCACTCGCTCTATATAACTTCCTCTCTCCCACATATTTACCTTCAGACTTTCCTCCCAGGGCTGGAAGTCCCAGAATCCTGGCCTACCTTTTCTAGGGAATATCTTCTTATTTCTATAGAGAAAAACACACACCTGTAAATTCACCTCAATTCCTTCCTCCTCAAGGAAAAGAGCTACTATCAAATCCTTCATCTCTCCTCCTTTCAGTCCCATTCATCAATGCCCCACTCCTTTCATTTTCCCACTTTTCCTTTTCCAAAAACCTTCAAGACACTTCACAATAAGTTTCTAAAATCTGTTTCAACTTGTACTTTCCTCCTTTTTCCCCTACATAAACACATGAGCCCCTAAACTCCCAAGTAAGAGAAAGCTCCTGGGACTAAAAAACTTCATGGTCCTTTATAAATAAATTATTTTACAATTGTCACATTTATAATTTTTATTTCCCCTTTTTCCCCCCCTCTCTCTCTCTCTCTCCCTCCTATTCTTTTATAATAAAGGCGAAGAAAAAAATTCTAAGCAAATTTCTCTCCTTCCTCATATACCCTATTAAATAATGTAAGAATTATGTCATAAAACGCATTCCATGGAAAATCCGCTCTGAATCCATGGAAATTTAAAACCTTGGGAGAGAAAAAACTTTGATAAAAATTTGCAATTACAAAGTGGATTTGTGGAAAAATTTCCTTCAAGAAACTTACATTCATTTTTACACACACACACATTATAATACATGTTAGAGAACTGGGGCTCAACTTATGGGGAAAAAATTCCCATGAAATGACTAATGCTCGTAGTACAGGAATAATTGTACATGTTCAACTTACCAACTTTTCTTCTTCACGTCTCACTTGGGGGGTGTATATCTTTGAATTGGAGAGAAAAAGAGAAGAGAAAAGAAAGGAGAAAAAGTTGACAGAAAAGAGAGAGAGAGAGAGAGAGAGAGAAAGTAAAAAGTAGGAGGAAATACTTTTCTCCCTCAAGTTAAACTTTCCTTAAACCTATATTTTTCTCACTTTTCTTATATGACTTTTTTACCTGGCTCCAATCTACGTCTTTACCTTGGAGTAGATAGTCATGGGCGAGAGAGAGAGAGAAAGTAAGAGAAAGTTTAAATGTCTTCCTCAGACCTTCATATAGTCCAGCTCTTCGACTAAATCAAACGCATCGAATCGATTAGGATCATTGTACTTGTCAACTTGACTCGATATTTCAAGTTGAAGTCAGATCATTTTATCCAAACTTGAATATATGTTCTTGTGCAAGCAAAAAGAGAGAGAGAGAGAGCATCATTTTTCCAAGGAATCATCCCTTTGAAATTCTACACATCTTATACGAATGCACAAACTTTCCCCATGGCTTCACTTTACTCCACACAGTTTTCCTCTACACATACGAATATGTATATAATGCTTATAAATTCAAACCCTACCTTCATACATATTGAATCTCATGTTCATCTCCGTATGTCAGACAAACGTTTGAGGGGGGAAAAAGCAAGTTGGAAAAAGTTTACTTTTTTTCTCCCTCATTCTTTAATGAATTTAAAAGTACATGCATGTATAGAAACATATGTACATATTATACATAGTGGATGGATGCAATGCTAATATTATTATTTGTCAAAAAAACTGACTTTTTCTCTCTCTCTCTCTCTCATACATATGCATTCCCTACATATTATGTTCAGGCCCTAATACACCTTGACTTTCACTCTATTCCCATGACTAGGACAAGGGAAAAAGGAGGGCAGTAGTACCTTGGAAAAGGAAATTGCAATTTGTACTTGACTCCCTCAAAAAAAGTTGTTTTTATTTTCCCACTCCAATGTACTCCTATCCTTCTCTTTATTATCTTAAACCTATGAAATGGAAACAATTTATAATTTTTTTCCCTTGAACCAAACAAATCCCAAGTAACTTTTTTCCTTTCCTTCCCTTATATTGTCTTGAGCAGAGAGAAGATGAAATTAAAACGGAAAATGCTATTTATTTTTCTCAGATCATGTATCTTTGTTTATACATACAGAGAAATTAGTCTACTCTAAATATAGGGGTTCCACAAGAGAGAAAGTACGGGGAGAAAAAGAAAGGAAAAAAAATGAAAGGTCTCTTTTCCAATGTTTTCTAACTTCGCTGATCCTGACATCTTCTTTTTCCCTTTTTTTTCTCTCTCTCTCTCTCTCTTTCCTATACCGTACGGGCTCCTCATCAGAAGAGTAGAGAGTCGACTTTTTCTCATCCATGCGGGGTTAGAGCATCATATAGGATGAGAAAAAGGAGAGAGAGAGAGAGAGAGAGTGGAAGGCTTAGGGAAAACTCCTTCATTCCTTTTTCTCTCTCACTCCTCCACTGCCCATCCTAAATTATTCGACTTCGACTGGAGAAAACGGTTTTCTAAAGTAGGAGCTATAATATTTGCTATAGCTCAAACATATATGTACATCTTGTAGCTACATTTCCATACATTCTTTGTCCTATACAAAATGATTGAATTACATGAAAAGGCATAGGAGTTTAAAAGCCTGGACACTTTTCATATTTTACCTTCAAATCCAGGTGATGCCCCCATCACTTTAAACATGATTCTTTATGCTTAGGCAGCAGGAACTGATCGGATAAGCTTGTAATAAATAGGCCTGTACATTATGCACTTGAACATTTCAAAACAATCTTCATAAAACTATATGAATTTCCCTACCCGGAGCGAGCTGGAAAAAAATTAAAATACTAAAAAGGATTTTCTCTCCTTTTTCCACCCCTACTTTCTAAATGCCGGCATTTCAAAAGATTCTGGGATGAAAAAAAAAGATAAATAAAGATGAGTTTCTTTAAAAATCACAGAGATCCCCCGTGATGAGGGTCCGCTATTCAAAAGCTTTGAAATAATTCTAAAGATAAAAAGCTTCTGACATAAAAACAAAATTACACTCAAATTATCCTCAATGACAGTTATGAAAGAAGATAAAAAAAAATATTTTTTCTCTAAAAAAAAATCTACTTTACCATTACCACAAGGAATATATATCGAATGTACATCTGTGTCTAGCTATAGTATTTTTGTAAGAGACGTGGATTGAATCAAGTTTTTTTTTACAAGACAGGTGGGATCAGAAGAACAAGATTTTGTTTTACTTTTTTTTTACAATCTCCACTCTCAATTTTTATAGATGTATAAGAAGTATACGGGGAGAGTATAGAGCTCTGTATTGAAGCTCCCTTTTCTTAGAGCCAATCCAATCGGACATGTTGAATAGAAAAAAAACTTGGAACTTCCAATATATAAGGAATACCCTTGAAATGATTCTCAAGGCACGACGGGATGTTGATGGGAAACTCAATTTCCTACCTTATAGCCTCTCTCATCTCTCTCTCTCTCTACTTTCTCCCTCTCAATACAACAACTCTCTCTCTCTCTATAAACATGCTTTTTTTTCTAGGAAAAAATCAAAAGTAATATTCTCACTTGTACACAGACACAAACAAACACACACACACACACACACACACACACACACCACATCTGTGTTCTATTGTTATTTCCATCCTTATATAATTTTACGCCCTCAAACCATATGTAATATCCATGTACTCTGAATACATGTCCATTGTTATAGGAACATCTGTAGCCAAGTGAGCCAACCAAATTGCATTTCTCACGTTTTTCATCCCTATTATCCTCACTACATATTGTATGTACATACACGTACATGATTCAAATCTAACATGGGAAAAGTTTACACTCTTTCAATTACCTCTTTACTTTTACAATATGAAAATATATGCAGAGCCCTCAACATACCCAATGGCTTCAGCTCTCTATGTACGTATGTAGTATTGACTCCACCAAATTTTTTCCCTACTTTATTTTTCCCTCTCTACTATTGAGGATGAGGTACACATTTCTGAAATGTACAACTGAATATTACGTAGTAGGGCAGAGAGTTTATTCAAAAATGAGTACGTCTGCATTTGAAGTTTGAAAATATTGAATGAATCCCTCCAGGACTTTCAACTGGGCTATATAATGTATAGGATTATTATATGTATTTTAACATATAGATTTTTGTACCCTTCGGCTATTGTCACTTTCACGTATATGAGTCAGAGATTTTATTTGGGTTAGGGTAAAATGTAGTAAAGGTGGAGGTAGGAAAAGGAGTGGAGCATCTTTTTAAGTTTTTCCTGTCCGTTTTGACCCGTCATTAGGAGTAATTGGGTGGACTATAGGATCTTCATTTTTGTCATCCGGAAATTGGTATTGTTCATAGTTGTTCAGTGGGCTGGGAGAATATTGTTAATAATTGGAGGTATAGGGAAATGTTAAGATGTCGTAGATTAAATTCACAAATGTGTGTGGGAAAACTGCGTTTGAAAAAGGGCTTTTAAATCCAGGAGGGGCTTAGTTTTCAAACGAATGACGTTTTTTGGGATGGATTTTTTTCTATGCGTATGCATTTTTTCTAGACGTGTTTTTTGTGTATGCACTTTTTGAAAACGTGTTTTTTGTGTATGAATTTTTAAAATTTTATCTCCATGAATTTCTGGGAACGTCCGCGCAATTCTGAAAAATCCCATCTGCATTTGATAATTTCCTTGTATTTTTTTTTTTACAGTTAGACATGATTTTGAAAAGTCCAATCCCCATTTCCGTCCCAAGCTTCCCCAGCTAAATCATTTAAAAACGTTTAAAAAAAACACACTACTCACATATAAATGGTGTAAATGAGCTCTCTCTCTCTCTCACCGCCAAAGTATAGTAACATAGAGGATTTCTGTAGAAAAGTAGTAGCTCCTCCAAATTCCCAAGGGTATATTTTTAATAACCGTAACATACACATAAATTTATAGGAATATGCACACCCCCCTTCCTTTTTACCCATCCTTAGCTCCATTTTCCCACTCTGCATGCGTATACAGATTTATCTACGAGTTTGTCCTTATAACTTTGACAGTTTGTTGAAACTCAAGTTTTTCAAGGAGAGAAAGCAAGTGAAAGTTAACTCATACTTGAAGAACTTGAAAAAAGATTGATGACTTTCAAGAGAATTAAAAGAAGGGAAAAAGAGAGAGAGAGAGAGCCTCTGTTCACTATGTACTTTATACACAAGAGAGGAAATCAATATATTTATTTTTAAAAATTTTCTCGTTAAGAATGACATAGCATTATAGGGCGCATTACACCCAACTCATGTCCCTCCTATATCAAATTAACTATCCGAATTAGTACTCAAGTACAGGCATTAAGCAGACATTGATATAAAAGAGGAGGAAATCCCTCTTTACACAAGCCACTTGAAGAGAGAGAGAGAGAGACAAAGCTGGAAGAGCGCAAAAACTATTTATGTAAATAAAATTCCTTTTTTCTCCTCCTCAAAAAACCATCATATCTCGTGAGGAAATTTCCCTCTGAAATTTTCAAGAGTGCTGATGTTCACAGAGTGTTACGAACTTTTCAACAGTTCCACACAATCTTTTTATGCGTTCATACATATAGAGCATCTATTTAAATACTAAACATACACTCCACCATTGAAAAAGTACTAATCTGGAAAGATATGGCTCTACTCGCACACACACACACACACACACACACACACACACACACACACACACACACAAGAAGAGTGGCTACGACAGAAGAGTAAATTGTATGTGTGAGGTTGGGATTTGTGTAATGTTTGCTAATGGCATGTGAAGGAACACCAACTGGCAATTATTTTCCAAGTGAATTGTGGGTGAAATTAATAAACCCTTTATCGATCCCTCCGTCAAATCATATGTATATTCCAAAATACTATAAAACCGGATCAAATTAAAGGAATGTCATCCTTATTTCCCCATGCTAATTTCCTTACTATAATTACCTCGTCAAGGACTCACTTATTAGTTCCCTCCCATTCAAATGTCAAAGTTGAGACTAACCTATTGCCCATTTCCCATTCCATATAATATAAACATATGCAAATACATATAATATGTAGGAAAAACTTGATTTCTCCATTTCCCACATTTTTACTACTTTTGTCCCCTCTAGTATGTACACATTGGAAAAAAGTATTTCAAATTATATGTATTTTTTTACAACCCCCCTTTTTTCTCCTCCCCCCCCCTCACCCCTACTCCAACCAGTGCTAGTTAAGTTTTGCTTCTGAACATACTCTCAGCAATTTCCTCTCTCTCTCTCGCCATATACTACTTGTGTTGATGAGGCAAACAGAGAGAGAGAGAGAGAGAGAGAGAGAGAAAGCTCAAAGGAGAAGTGGGTCATAAATAATTCATACTAAACTTTCATCCGCACATTTTACCATAGCCCGAGGTTATCTCTCTCTCTCTCTCTCTCTCCCCTTCCACACTCAAGACCTCCGAGTTTTATTACATTTTTCCCCAACAAATTACTTGCATCTAGGAAATCATAATAAGGAAAAACTACTCTCGCAAACATTAAAGAGCCCTGCTACTAATCACAACTACTTAATTCCAACAAAATTGAGAGAGATGACATGCATCCGGCAAAGGAAATTTAACCAATCAAATTAACATGTGCTCTTTCCCTCTTTCCTTTCCTCCCCCCAAAAAAGGAGAAACTCCCAGGAAATTGAGCTATACTTGAGAAAAACCCCACACTTCTCTCTCTCTCTCTCTCTCTCTCTCCTAACAAAAAATACCATTTTAAAAAATCCGAGAATTTTCCCCAATCAATTATTTTTATTATTCCATTATATTATCATTTCCGAATTACTTTATCATTTCATATTCTAAACTCCTTTACTTTCATATAGTAGTGGCGGATTACAAAATATCATCATAGAAAACAGTTAATTTCTCATAAAAATCCAGGAGCTTCTACCCAATACAAAAATAAAAAGCCCTGCCTTAGTTTTTAATCTATAAAAAATCCTTCTTAGAAAATAATCCATTTTCCCCCTCCTGCTTTTCATTTCCCCAATAAATAGCTAGATGGGAATTTATAGAGGGGAGAATGATTATAAGGTGAAGGAGAAGAGAGGAGAACAAAATTCCTTGTATAGAAAAAAAAAAAACAAAGAATGGAGAATTTTTATTCCTCAAAAAACTCTCTCAACCCTTTTTTTTTTTAAAACTAAATTCAACTTGAGGTATAGCGTACAGCAGGAGGAGAGAGCTTGTTACGTGAGGACAGTTAAGGGAGCTGAGGGACATGTCATTAGCATTCCCAATGCTCTTCAAAAACAGAGGCAGCCAAAAAAAAGAAGACAAGAAAATACAGTTATAACCCGCTCCATCCTCACCAACAAAACAACACATTCTCATATATAGGACAAAAGGAAATAGGTTCTTCAAACTTCGGCATGTTCCTCAACAAGAAAAAAAACATAAGACTTACCAACATACAAAGGATATATCATGAGAAGAAGACTAGGCTATATTGCATATAATTTTCCCCCCCAAAAAAATACACCAGTTTCAAGAAAAGTGCTTACCAAGCGTCAAACAAAATTGCTTTCACACTTTTTACTCTAATATGAACTCTATGCTGTTATTTTACTTTCTCTCGCCTTTTCTCTCTCTCTCTCTCTCTCCCTCCCTCCCCCCACCCCACTCCTTTGCACAATTCCTCTTCAACATTTATCCTTCTCCTTCCCAAACATTCATATACAATCGTATCCAACAAAACTCCATTCTTTATATCCATGTCAATTGAGAAGTAAAAAAGCCTTTTCTCTCTCACTAAACCTTGTGTATTTTTTCAGACCTAATCAGAATCTATCGGCTTTCCCTTCTTCCATCTCATTTTTCCCCTTAAGCCATACAATACATACTATAGGAAAATAGTTGCAAAAGATTTTCTCTCTCTCTCTCTCTCTCTCTCTCTCTCTCTCTCTCTCCCTTTGAAAAAAAAACAAAATCCTACAGATGAAAATTCTTTGGAAGGAATGTCAATCTTGTTATTTTCTCTCATCAAAACTTTTACACTGCATTGCTCCAATTACTTCTTAAGCGCTAGTTTTTCTTATATTTGGAATCTCAGTTTTTTCCTCTCTCAAGAAACACCCTTCACTAAATCCATGACGAATGTCTTTGAGATTTCCAGTGGCACAACTCAAGTCAAATAATATGTCACACCAGAAATCATAACAAAACCAATTCCTTTTCCCTTTTGTCTTTGTAGTCTCCCATGTTTTTCTCCTTACAAAAAAACATGGGCTTATTATTGTCAATAATGTAGGTTTTTTTGTAAAAACCCATTTTCTTACTCGTGAAAAAAAACGTGTACATGCCAGCTTTTGAAGAGGGTGAGATTTCTCCTATTGTAATAATGTAAGGATAATAATTCTAGACTAATTTCCTCCCAGCTATTACTAGTACATAAAAAATTAGAGTGCCTTTATTTAATAATAAAACACATTTCTCCACATAGAGAGAGAGAGAGAGTGCTCAATTAACACGTACTCTTCTTGCAGACTGCGAGGGCGAAGGGAAAAGCTCAACTCTGAAATTAGAAACGTCACAAACGCAACAACACTTACTCCTGTCCGATTAGTTTACAAAACCCTTCCTTTATAGCTCCTGTCCTTAGCTCTGTGTATGTAGTGAGAGTGTATTGTGAGCCTGTATATGTACATATAGGATCTTACCTACTTTGTATGATAATACATTTATGTGCACTTTGAGAGAGTAACTTTACCTCCAGAGGGATCGAGCGAGAGAGAGAGAGGGAAGGTTTTGAGAAGGGAGATTTATTCAAAGTTTCATCATTATCTCTTATGCTCTCAATTCAGAAAATAAACCATAGTAATAATAAAGGCTCATTCTAGATTAGCACTTGCTCTGCAAGCAGCTCCAGACAGCTAATTCTCTCTATTTATCCCGTAAAAGTGTATAGGTATAGAGGCATGTGGGCCTCTCTCTTCATGGGAGCACATTATAGAGCTGCGTTCGGGTCAAGTAATTTTCAAACTTGACCATATGAACTTGACTTAACCATGAAGCCTCAAGTAAATATTTCCTTCAACCTGAACTTCACATTTTGGTACAAGTATACTTTTCTTTCAAGTTCAAGTTCGAGTTTTCAAGTATTGGATCTCAACTTGAATGTCAAGTTTCGGGTTTAAGTAAAAAGATCTGACTTGAACTTGTACAAAATTTCTATTTCAATCTAGAAGGCGTAATTTTTTACAAAGAAAAACGCAATTTTCATTTGGTTACACTCGTAGTCACTTTTATTGACTTGAACTTGACCATGAAATTTTCTTCAAGTAATATTTCCCAACTTGAACACGAACTTGACTTGAGGGATGAAATCATGGTCAGGTATAGATAAAACTTGAGCATATGACCCGGAAGGCTCAAGTACAATTTTGGGGTTACTGAAACTTGACCCCAACTTGAACGCGACTTGAAAAACGCGAGTTTTACTTGAACTTGATCGCAGCTCTAGAGCACAACAATATACGAGCTTTATAATTTCCCTTGCAGTTTTCCAAAGTAAGTTCCAAGGCATCCTCGTGGGATGTGTCCTTTCTCCTATAAAAGACCCCCTTCTTTTCATATAAAATACTATGTGCTCGAGTGTAGGAGGGAACATTACATGTCAATGCCTGCACAAATAATTAGCTCCCCCCTACTTTAACTTTCTTACCTTCACTATGTCTTTAGACATAATACATTTTTCTTATGTTATGTCTTTAGAGAAAGTACTGGGAAAGGAAGAGATAGGAGAAATCTTCTCATTTCATGCTTATTATTCTGAAACAAATCCAAACACAAGAGTCCCAGGAGTGTGTGTGTGTGTGTGTGTGTTTGTATGTGTCTTTATAAGGGAATTTTTCCTTTTCGTATGTTTCATCATGTGCAAAAATTCCTGAGCAAGTATTTTCTCTCTTGAGGAAAAAAAAAAGTATTAACAAAAAAAAAGTTAAAACCTTGTCTCATGTGATGTTGGTCGAGAAGCTCGTCACTCTGGTGAATGTGCGGAAATCGATAGAATGCTTCACTGCTTGACATTTTATTAAGATTTCCGGCTCACAAATTGAATTTTCTTGGAGCAAGAACTCTTCCTTCCTTTTCCCTTCTCCTTTCCTCCTCCTCCTCCCTTTAATGTATTCCCAAGAGATGCTAGCACACCATGGGTTTGAAATTTTATTTCCCAGGATTAGATTCTATGCTTGAGGGAACTTTGCTTGGGAGGTCAAACTTGACTAAAACATTTCTCCCCAAAAAAGCTCTATGCCCTGTCTCTGAGGATTTTTCCCTTGTCCATATGGTTTTTGTGGGGGGGGGGAGAGAGAAATTCCAGAAAAATTATTAATAGGATATCGTGCTCTCGAAAATCCTTTAGATTTTCCTACATGTATAAATTTCATAAAACTTTTTTTTTATTTTCATGTTCAAATAAAAAAAAATTGGATGGAATTAAAGTTTCAGTTGACATTAAAAGAGAGTTGGGGAAATTTCTAGCTTGTATGTATTTTTTGGATTTGATTTTGTAATCATTTGGAGGATTTTTATGAGCGTGAGCCACAATTCCTTGCTTTTAAATTCTTTGCTTTTAGTATCATCAATTTCATCCGGAGAGACGGAGGAAATATAAGGGCAATACAAGGGAAATGTTTAACATTCAGCAAATAAATCATTCCCGACTCTACGGGAATTTCCCTTGGATTTTAATGAGATGACATTTTTATGATGAGGAAATCATACATTCCCCCTTTTTCTTCCAACCCATTGACCTAATAACTTTCCCCTTATTTTCTATATAATAATCAGAGAATTTTTTCCCAACAATTCTTTCCCCTTCCATATTTTTTCTTAAATCTCAATATTTATTTACCAGGAGGATAAACAACAAGAAGGGAGAGAAGGTTGAGTTTTGCCCTGGTCTATGATTTAATGACTGACTGTAAAAAGAGAGGAAAGAATAATTCAATTTCTTCCCTGCCTCTCTCTCTCTCTCTCTCTCTCTCTCTCTCTCTCTGTGTAAAAAATACAGTAAGAAAACCAAGGTTAGAAAAAATGTTATCAAAGTTTACCTTTTACTTTTGTCAGGATATGTTTTTACGATTGTGGCAGAGAGAGAGAGAGAGAGAGAGAGGGAGAGAGAGGAAACATTAGACTTTTTTCCTCCCTTTTTTTTACTCCATATTACCGGGAATTATTAAGGGAGTACGTGCTTTTACCAAACTTTCACTTTCACCGTCAGCTACTTTCACTTAGTGAAAGTTACTCCAACCGCGATCTCATTTTACTCTTTTAGCTCCAGCACAAAAAAAAACTCCCACACCCTTCTATATAGGTAGAGTATATTTTACTGCGGTAGTAGTAAAACTATTTTTTCTCTCTTAAAACCCCTCCTCCTTCCTCCACAGTATTTTTCCCGCTATAAAAGAGAGAGAGAGAGAACAAGTATTTTGAATAGCTCAGTCCGTCTTAGAAAAAGAAAAAGAGTAAGGGAGAAAAAGGAGAGAGGAAAAAATTAGGGATTTATGAAGTTTCCAAGTGAGAGCTTTTTTCCCTTACCACGACTCTTCTTCTTCTTCTTCTTCTTCTTCTTCTTCTTCTTCTTCTTCCTCTTCCTCTTCCTCTTCTCAAGGAAATAAAAGAGCTGACAGAGGCAAGGGGAAAAGTCTGGGAGAAGAGGGAGGAAAGTTTAAACGTAAAGAAAATTCAGTTGGCAAAAGAGCGATTAAGGTGACCACAGGAGTTGGAAGTTAGAATGAATGAACCATGTTTGCTAAATAACGAGACATGAATAGCATAGTAATCCTAAGCTCATCTCCTTGCATAGAAACAGCAAGTTTAAACTCTTTCAAACTTTCCCCAATCCAATCATACAGTAGCTTCCTTTTAACCCTTTACTTCAAATTACTATAGTATTTTAAAGAGCCAGGTAGAGAGAGAGAGAGAGAGAGAGAGAGAGAGAGAGAGAGAGAGAGAAAAGATTCCATTAAATCTTACAGTGGGGGGGGGGGTGGGCGTTACTCATCCTAAATTTTCTTGACTATCAAGAAATTATCATTGAAATACAAAGGAAATAAAATACCTTTACTTTTTCTCTAATCATACCAAATTTATATGTAAATTTTGAAGGTAAATATAATCTTTTTCTTGTGTATTTAAATCTCTACAAAATTATTCTTATTGTGGATGAAAAAGTCATTTCCGGGCAAATGAGTATATGTGAGAGAGTGAGAGAGAGAGAGAGAACGTAGGATTTAGCCAGTTATGAGTATAGTAGCGAGTTGTGATGGTAAATTTGAGAGACTATAAAATTAGCAGTTTGCTCAGAGATCTGGATTTCCTCTCACTTTATGTACATACGTATGCTTTTATACACAGTGCTAAGAGCCCGACCAAGGCTAATCCAGCCCTGTAGCAACGGATTTACACGAGGCTTTTACCAATCATCCTTCATCGATCCAAATCCCTGGTTTTTTGCCCGTCCTCTCCACATCTACTAATACTGAATGCTAAATTTGGGGAAATCGTACTTGAGCTCAGTGAATTTCTCTCCGATGTCCTTGCTCTTTCTCTCTCTCTCTCTCTCTCTCTCTCTCACTCACTCTCCCTTTCTCCTCTATATACTCTCCAACGTGTTTGTGTATGACTACCTTCGGATTTTATTACACCCGAGGAGAAGTGAGAGTTTAAAAGGTCCCTTCAATCTTCTTGTGCTCCAAGTGCTAAAGAAGTTAGGTAGGTCTGATCCCGACAGTTGTTAATTTATGCTCTACCTTGACTTTAATCGCTCTCCCTATATTTCTCTCTACTAAATAGCAAGAGTAGCAAATTCGGGAGTATCTCCCTTCCATAAACGATCCATACACACTCAGCCATATAATTACATATATAGAGAAAATAAAAGTAAATATCATCATATATTACACACACGTGTAGTACACACATTGCATATATATCCCCCTTCAGCGGTCCCTATTTGAGCCCAAGAAAAATTCTAAGATCCCTCAAGGGCTATGGAAAATATACATATTTCTCCTATGTCAACGTCCAATTTGAGTGCTAAAATATCTGGCACATTAGACAGCTCCTGGAGAGATCTACAGCCAAGTGAAAGTCTCAATTCTTAGAGTTTTAAAAAGGGAAAAAACATATGTTGTCACCAGAAGTGTGTTTCTCTCCTTTCTCTCCGTATAACATTTTCCGCATAAACTTCCATTCTACCAGCACTCCATCAATCTCCTGTCTCTTGGACAATGCCTTTAGAATATTATAGCCAAGGAGTAAGACGAAACACAATCCCTCACACGATCTCACACTCAGGACAAAAACAACAACAAACCATGCCCAGAATATGCTTTATTCAATTACTAAACAAGAGCTTATATACGCTCTTGTTTACGTAAACGTACTTACTATACAGTCAGTTTAACTTTTCTGCCTTATGTAAATTAAGAAAAAATTCTCTTAATACAAAGCATAGCTAAAAAAATCCTGAGTGTATAATAATATAGAAAGGGAGAAAAGCGGAGAGACAGATTGCATTGAAAGTCTATTCAAGGATAAAGTTTTCGAGCACACCATTGTATAGAATCTCACTTCTTTCGGGTCAAAAGATGACGTTTTGAATTTTATAGGTCAGGCGCTGTACACTTACAATTTTTTGATAGGAAAAATTCCCACTTGAAATTCAAGGTAGATGTGGAACATTTTTCAACCGTGTGTATTGAGAAGATTGTGAACGTGATGCGTGGCTTTCCCATGTACATATACGTACTTTACCATGTACTCTATACATGTAGAAGAATTTTGATTTCTACTCTTTCTCATCTTTTTTCCCCCTTCCGTTCTCCAGAATTTAGATTTATTTTTCCACCAAATCAGCTAAGATTGTATAGAGAGAGAGAGAGAGAGAGAGAGAGGAACGTGTATGAACCAAGAGAATTCCCAATTTATAATCCCACGAACACCCCCACCTCTCCAAAATCCTCTAACCAACCCAATTCTCTGTATCTTATACATTTTTCTCAGCCTCAATATTTAGAGAAATGTAGGAGGAAGGAATATATATGTAGGGACAGGTATTGATCTTATTTCTGTCCGTGGATCGCAAATGATTATATCTACGTACCTGGGCTTTTGGGGGAGAGAGTCTCTTTGTTGATAGAGATGCATGGGAACATCCAAATACCTGCACATTAGGATGGATTAGGATGTGAAATTGGGACATTTACTCGAAATATTGACTATTTCTATTTAGAGTTGATATGGATTGTGTTTTTTCCCAGTAACATAACGGTCCTATGGTATAGTGGTTGAATTTTATGTGACGTGCAACTTGTGGATGGGAGAGTATAAGAGAAGATCTGTCTTATAAATATGGAAAGGGGAAAAAGGCCATTGATTTTTTAGCTCAAAGGTTTTTTAAAGGATGATAGACATGGGAAATGGGGGATTTCAAGTATATGAATTTCAATAATAATTTCTTCATCTGTGGGATTCCTTCTTCACATATGGAGAGAGAGAGAGAGAGAGAGAGAGAGAAATCATTTGTCAATCATAAGATATACCCATAAGGATCCCCTCGAATACGTGGGAAGAGAGGTGGAGGAGGTAAAGTAACTTTAAATATTTTAACTCCTCTTTTAAGAATTCCTTTTCTCTCAATGGAGATGAATTTCGGAGAGAGGAGCCTTCCACACACACGAGAGCTTGAAACATGGTTTGAATAAAAAGCTCACACACATTAAAAGAAACAGCTTCGTTTTTTTTTTTCATTCTCTTCCTTGTCCCAATTAGTTTCAATTCAGTTCACAGCCGCACTTTGCCCTTCAATACAAGCTCTAATGTAAATTTAATGGAAACTTATTACATGGAGTAAAGTCGAGAGCTCAGCGAGAGCATAAATAGTGGTGGGGCTTCCATGGAGATATTTCATTGTATTTTCTAAGTACATAAACCAATGGGGGAAATAACAATACTGGAATGGAATATACGGCATTAAAAGGCATTGTGCCTCCATTTCGAGTAATAATACATAAAAACGTTAGTTAAAATTTACTAGAATTCTTAGTATATAGTCCTAGTTGCGAAATTAGATACTATGGCTGTCAGTTCACTTTAGGAATTAGGTAATGCTAATTTGTGGCAATTTTCCTACTTTCGAAAGAGAATAAGTTACAGAGCAAAGTTACAACATTATTCTATAGGAGTTCCCCTTTTATGACTCAACAACAATAACAACTTTGCAGTCATGATTACTACTACTTGGTTCGATGGGAGTAGGAGTTGGAACTTGGGTACAAAAGGCTCATTGCTGGAATCAATGTGCTTGGTTAGTACAATCTGACAAACGTATAGCTGAGGCATTCCCATTTATTGCAAATGGCTGTTGATCAATTGAAAATCTCTAGCCCTGATCAACAACTCCATCTCAATGACTTGGCAAAAGTTGAACTTCAATGAGAAGAGCATTTATTCAGTGAAAAAAGTTAGTTGTGGTAGTGGTGGGTTGGTTCCCCTTTTCAACGACACTACCGCAAACAAATGCAATTTCTATATCCATTTCATTTCACTATTTTAGAATCTTTCTCCAAACCTATAGTGGCTGGAGTAAAAGTGCTACTCAAAAGTGAAACGGGGTTTTTATTGGAACAAAGCTAAATTCAAATTTACCTGGATGAAAATTACATCCCATGATTGAGTGGTAATGAAAGCCATCAATAATCCACAGTTTGTCAAGTCTGAAAAGTTGAAATGAAAGTTTGACTGGAAAACGAAGGGGTTTTTTAGTTGTGAGCGCACAGCACGTCAGTTACAACTTTTATTCTTGTTATTTCACTACCGAAGTTGTTTTTCTGTACTTTTTTTTAAATTAGGGATTACAATTTTTATCCATACATGTTGCTTGCGTAATATTTCCATCTATTTCACTGCTGAGCTGTTAATTTTCGCAATGGAATCATAACAACGTAAGTGTAATAAGTACTTACTTAGTAATATTGTTTCATAAATACAACTACATTGTCTTCAAAGGTGTTACATTTTTGAAGTTTAATGTTTAAGATAGACGTTTTTAGCAACTAAAATCCTTTGAGTTGATAGACTCTAGATGAGCTGGTTACATTACTGGCAAGGTTACAAAATAATTAAAATAGCTTTATAAACATAGCTCTATGATTTTCTTATACATAAATTCGACGTTAGTATTCCAATACTTTGCATATTTTTGTGCGCCTGTCCTCCCTCCATCAAAATGGAGATTAATATCATATAAAAGGAGGATTGATCCAGTAACTGCACAGAAAAAGTCAGGAGTTGCATTACCAGCATTAATGTCAGGAGTAAGTAGCTGCTATTATAATGTTTGTAGTTACAATAAAATTATAGTTATTACTCGTAATTATTCGACCAGATTTTCCAAGCGCTAGAACTAAACTTATGGCGTGACTATTACAATAGGTATTTAATGAGGTAACCTATATATAATATAAGGAAGGAGATGAATCCATACGAGTCCAGCGTATGAATCACAATACATTACTTAAACGCTAGACATACAGCTGGGAAACCTTGTGTCTTCGTGGTTAGAAAACAAAATTAGATTGGTGTTATTATAATGCTACTCTTTACAAAACTCAAATCAGTAAGATACTCTGATGATTATTTTTTAATCTAAGTATTGATTTAGTATAATAATGTACATTCGTAACGGTTGGCCCTGACGAACTATTTCCTTTAAGATACAAATGTTAGGTGGGCCATTATAATTTCATGGTTTATTGACCGAAGAAATCGTCGTCCCACAAATAACATAATGATGTAGCGTGGAGGAGAAATAGTAAAGGGAAGCCGGTACCTGCATTGTTCCTATATTGTATCGTAAGCCTATGCTTTATTAATACATAAAAGGCTATTTCTTTTATTAAAAACTTTTTTGTACATTTTATCCAAGCACTATTTCTGCACCATTATCACTGACGTATTACGTAGCCTATTTTCACAACCTACACTCAGTAATGGGGGCTATTTACAAGCGATTTTGACAGACGAAAATGTACAGCACAAGCTGTTGCAACTTAAAGTACATCATTAAGTCAGGAAAAACCTTTCGTCAAAAAGAACAAGATTACAGTAAAAAAAGTTGTGAAAAAATGAGATTTTCTTCTTGATACAATGTTAAAAGTCATTTTCTACGCTACAAGCATTTGGTTCTGGCTAAATGAAAGAAGTCTTCATTTTTTTCATCTGAGAGCGTAAGTACATTACATGATACAATTCTCGAGTCATCAGACCCCAGAATTTCAGCACAACTTGTTTGTAATTTGTAAAGAATTTTGGGGTACGAGCGTGGCAAAAGCTAAAGTCGGGCTCCTCCGGATAGGACTTAATAAATATTGCAATGCATATTCTATACGAGAATCGATACTGCGTGCCTCTAGATTGGGTTGCAATAATTGAAATGGAACTTGATTATACGGTTGGGTAGCAATCACAACTACTTGGCCATAATTCATTCTAACTTCGTATCTGGACTTTTCCTCGTAAATTACTTCTTGCTAATTAACACATTTGATAATGGAAACTCAATACAACAGACTACACTGATTTTGCATGTAAGCTAACCAAAGACATTGGGATATTTTTGGTTTCAAGGACAAAATATTTAAATATTCGTTGCCTTGACAATTTGTAATTTAATCAAACTGAACTCAAGGTTACTAAATGTACGAATGAATTTTTTTGTGTGGTATGGCAAACGTCAACTATTTCAAATGTACAAAATAAATTGAACAAAAGCGCAAATGCCTTACAAGTAATACCTAAATAAGACCGAACCCTTCCGAACCTTCATTAATTGCAATGCGAATGGATTTCTCAAAACTTTCGTAGGAATCATAATCAGGTAGGCAAATTTGGTTAAAACATGTATGAGCTGTGGGTAAATTTCCAAAAGTTGGAGCTGGAGTAATCTGGAAAATTGGAGACAAATCGGCGAAGCCACGCGGGGGTAACAAGCTTGAGCCAGTAGTAAATTGGAGAAGTCTTGCCTTCTCTTCTTCAGTCATATTTGCCACAGCTGTCCAAAACCAGTCAAGAACTTTCCGAAACTCTCCCGTAGCACCGCATACAATGTGATGCTCACGTAATTCAGTTACGCTATACTCACTCGTGCCGCACATTAAAAGCTGTAATTAAATTATGTCAGAATTTTGGTTTATGCAATCGTTCTCTCATACATTTGCCCAATGACAAGGAAATTTTAATATATATAAATGATTAACCACCTCTAATTCATTTTCGTCAAATATTGTGAGCAGCTCTTCGGGAACCATTTCATTTACACCTTTAAGGAAAGCCTCCACTTCGTTCCTGACCTTGGTTGCTAACCTATAATTTGCGAGCGCATTTAAGTACTCCTTCTTGTTCTCGTTCGTAACTGGTATCTTGGAACCGTCTGATACTAAATCCACCGTCTAAAATAAAAACACGCCATAAAAATTGGTATTTAGACACAATAGTAAAGCTCTGAACGACGGTCACCCCACAAAAAGTTATTTAATTGTTCAATTGACTGAATATAAACCGACTGCAACATGCAAGCATTTAAATCAACTCAAATTAACATGTAATTATACTGTCAGACAAGGCACAAAAAGGAATAATGACGGATACTATTAAACGGTTTTCCTTTTAAATAAAAAGCATACGATCAAAGGTTATCACAGGAGCCATCGTATACAAGAAGTTGAAATGTGTATATGCAGGGTGAAAGCAGAGTGGTATACAATGTGATTTATGAATGCGTTTTCCTGCCTTTATGAGTTTTCCCATGGGATCATATTCTTCATCCGTAAATGTTAACTCCATGGGCTCAACATCATTTTCCAGTATGAACTTCACTTTCCTTAAGTACAGTTCTGGGTCATCTTGTTCGAAATACTACAACACAAAATGAAATAATGGTCATAAAAGTCAAAGAGTTCTTTATATAACTGGGCTTTAAGTGAAAGGCATTTTTCTCCTGACTAGGCTCACACGTATTAAATCTGCAAAGGCTTTTATTTTTTATTACCTTGTAGTGAACTCGGAGACCGATCAACTGGGCCAGAAAGGATCGAGTAAAACGTGCTTTGACCATTTGTCTGTAAGTGGAGCCAAGAGAAGACTCGTAAAGACATTTCCCCACAATCTTACCCGCCATTTCATAATGTTTAGGTTTCCATCGGGAATTGGGGTTCGGATGGACAAGTCGGGATTCTCCGAAGGAAGAGAACATTCCGACTGGGTTTCCACTTTCAAAAAGTTTCGTACATAGTTGCTCAAACCATTCGCGCCTCAATCCACCCCAGTCAACGCCTAGTTTGGTAAATTCCAGTAGCACATAATTAATTGAATGAATTAATTAGTTGAAATTTACATGTATACAGTAGTTATCAAAAACAAACCTTGCTCTCCAACGAAGCTTATCTCAAAATTTTTACACCAGTCACTAGAGGAAAATCCTTTTGTGGCTTTCCAAGTCTACAAAATTTTAAAATTATTGGTGAATTAACTAGCTAATAGCCCAAACTTGCTAGATCTAACTAGATTTGATAAATCTTTCGACTTACACTTTCAACTATGTTCTCACGAGTTATTTTTAAAGTTAATTTATCACGGGGGTGCTTGCGATGAACATCTCTTAACTCCTTGAAAAAATATTCTTGCTTATCTTGAAATGTTTCTGATCCACCTGAAAATTAATTTTTTAAGTTTTATAACAACGAAGATAGTCACAATTTCACAGCCGAAATTATTTGTTTTGAACCAGTGCAACGAAAATGCAATTTACGGTAACAAAAAAATACTAACCAATGTTGCGGAGAAGAAAGTGCGTAAAAGTGGCTACAACAATTTTGGCATCTTTTAAAGTCAACTTTATTGGAGGTTGAGATCCATCGTCAATTAAAATTGTAGGCATTCCATGTTGATTGTTGATGCTCAAAAATTGGAGCTAAATAAAAAAATCATGTATAACTTACACATGAGCCCTAAAACCTATTATTACACAGAAATAGCCTCCATAAAATTTTGTTAGGATGTAATGCATATTTTATCACCTTCGTATTTGGCGAAAGCCGAAATGTAGCTACTCGAATAGGCAACAGTTTAAAAAAGTACTCTTTAACAACCAATTGTTTGGCTGAAACGGACACATACACACGTTTCGGTTTAGTCTGAATTTCATTTCCTATGGCGAGCAACTTCCCTTCGTAAAACGTGTGAGGGCTCTTGGATGCAACGTTTTTTTGAACAGCAGCGGTTTCAGTAGAATTTAAAGTAAGGATTTCAAAACGGCCGTGCTGTACAGGCTTGTTATCATAGGTAAGGGCGCCTTTATAAACACCAGGTTCTGGAAAGCGGGTTATTAAAGCAACCCCTCCTGTTTCGTCAGAAGTTTGGTGTGATGTTGAATTCACAAGCTTGTCGTGTGTAAATTGGACGGAGCAATTGTGAATTGGCTGACTTCCATTATTCTCTTCAATCTACAAGATTACACAACAAAAACGCATTCAGAAAGTTGTGAACATGGGAAAACTTGGTGAATTTGAAAAGTTCATTCACGATTTAAGTTTCTTAGTACAATTTCCGATCAATTCAAGACCAAATTAGCAAAACTTACTTGTTCTGCTGTGAAGCGGAACAAACCGAGATTGAAGTCTTGCGGTCGGCAAATATTTCCAAAAGTATCTCGTGGCTCAATCATGAGTTTGTGAGGAACACCCGTGACGCAAACAACCGTCGATGTTTGTCGAAGAAAAACTGTTTTCTGTGGGTCGATTGGCCCGGGAAGGAATGTTTTAAGGAAAGGACTACCCCGAACATGACTATTCTCCACAACTACATGGATAGAGTACTGTCCCGATTTCCTAACAGAAAATTTAACAGCTACCAAGTTTGCATCCGTCGGATTTTTGCCACCAAATTCCGTGACCACGGCTACTTTCTGATTATCCTTTTTTACTTCAATCAAAACATTGTCCTTATCGCAAATGGGGTACGGGCGGCCACCACGTTGAAAAAACTACATAAATTGTAAAAGAAAAATTAAGACCAACCATCCTCACAAATAAAGATTATTATCAAAAACACGCCCACTCCTTTACGCCTTCTTAAACTCCACTTACTCGAATACAAAAGCTAACTGTCTTTCCCACAGGAGCTGGATCTTCCCAATGGAACTCCACTTGGCAATTGGATGCTAACGAAAATTTCCCAGAAACATACTGAAAAATGGCTTGTTTTGCATCCAGTATTTGTGGAAAATATGACGCAACTGCCGCAAATCCTGTCACACTCAGTGTCACCAGCAGCATCGTTCCTACAAAAAAATGTTCAAGACTTTCTAATGAAAGGAAACCATCCGTAAAAACCATGAGAATATAATGTGAATAAGGAAACATGCCAAAACGCCGCCACAAAAACATACCCCAAGTATTCCATATTGACTGCTGGTCCAAGTTGACGAGTCGGTTCCATAAATTTGTCTTTAGAAATTCCAAACCCGACAATCCCGAGGGAAGCGACTGTCTTGCCACATTCCACATGGGCACCACTTTCCCACCAATTGTATCCTGCAGCTTTCCAATATCCTCAAACCAATACGCGTCCTCAATAGAATTTACTCCAAGACTGTTAAATCTGTAAGAAAAAAAGTCTCCAATAAGTCAACGTGAAATCCACTCATACAGTACTACCTCCAAATTAGTCCTCGAATACACAATAATTTTTTTATCCCAGCCTTTGCAATACTCTCTCGCATCTTTAATCCTACTAAATAAAGTAACACCTACGTGCAAAAACAGATTACATAAACCCACTGCAGGTGTACCCACCACGGTAATAAAAGTAGGACTCACTTTGCAGCATACTCTAAAAGCCCATGATCATCCAGCCACAAACGCAGGATCAATCTTTGCCGTAGTATCAGGGCAGCTCGTTTTAATCTCTCTCTATCTTGTGCGGGAATGTTAATGGGCGGAGGTCTTGCAAGACTTTCAGAGCTATCCCCATTTAATTTTGATGGGTCAAGTTGACTCTCTTGCGTGAGATGGTCAAGCTGGACCACAGAAATCAAAGTCACGACACCTGAAATACATTGAAACCCAAACACACCCTGTAATTTCATTATTTGTATGCGTAAAGCAACTTATTTAGCAAACATAAATATAAATTTAACACAGACTCTCTCCTTCCTGAACACACATAACATACAGTATTTCCACACGCTTCCTCATTTTAAAATCATTTCTCCCATTTTTCAATACTAATTTACTCAAAACAGTATTATTGCTCCGATAAATAAAAAACAGACGAAGGCGGCTCCACTACGTAAACAAACGTCATAAAACTTCCTCCAAGCTCAATTTAGTTTTATGCTAAAACTTTAATAAGTAAACAAAGCCAGGATTCTTTCAAAGCTTCATATAATCTCATTATAAACAAATTCCGGAATAATCATTTCTATACTATACTGTAGGTAATGATCCACAGCGCAAGTACTAAAACGCACTGAACTTTCAAAAAATATACATAAATGCAAACAAACTCCCCCAATTGATTCAATTCCCTCTGCTTTAGCATACGGGCTTTTCTTACTTGAAAATATAAAAAGGTTTTTCCACCAAATAAATAAGCTTTCCTACATAAAACTTTCTCCCCCTTTATTTTAATCCTGAGTCAGCAAGGCAGCACTATTCATTCCAGCAAGCTTGATTTAAAGAAAACAAGTTAACAGATACTTTATAGCTTCATTTTTCGTTCAATAATTCTCAATCGATTCTTCATATCTATATATAGAAATAAATACAATTTTAAAACTCCAATTATTTGAATACAAAAACGCAATGAATAAATAATAATTTTACCAACAAAAAGGAGCCTGCATGGAAATTTTCAAATTAGCTATATACTTTAACATTTAAAGTACACAGCTAAATATTTTACCCTGCCTAGGACAAAACACAAGGTTGAAACAAAAGGGAAAAAATTAAAACATGCATATTTACAAAACTAATTTATTAAATTCCATTTAAATCCCAAAAAGAGTAATATCATTAAGATAATTAATTGCGAACATCCATCAGACGGAGCAGAACATAAAAATGTAAAAAAGTGAACTTCTGAGCATTTTTATTTCGTGAGGTGAGTGCAGTATATACGAGAGGCGAGTGTATTAGTAAACATACAGCTTACAGGCACATGCTATTAGAACATAAAAACTAAAAGCGATAAGTGGTTAGAAAATTATTGGGAAACATACCATGGGTACCAATGGGTCGCACACCTATCATAATGGTAGTAACAGTAGCCACGTTTTCATAGCAATTATTATATTATAACGACTCAAAGCCCCAAAGGTTTATATATAAACTCTATACACATGGAGTACAGTGCCATTACATAACATCCGATAGTGGGAGTACTAAGTAACGTTTATTAGACTCCAGTTTCTTTTGTACGGAGTCGAAGGCAAAGCCTTTTACCTCTCTAACAAAATCTACAAACATACGCTATATAACTGTACTAACTTTAAGTACAAGTTCAATATAATAGCATTTAACACGCGATCAAATATTGAGGAAACTATATATAGTTATATATATATGAATATTCCGGGCGTTCAGTAACTGGCAGAGGAACGGACACGTTCAAGCAATTTTTATATAATATATTGGATTCTATAGGACCTTTACATAGATTATACTTCCCTACCTTCAATTTTTCCACTACAAATCTTCTACATATACCTAATTATTTCTACATCTAAAATATTATGAACACGAAACCAGCATGTTCCCAAGCGTCAAGTAATAACAATATTAAACATACGTACAAAAACCAATCTGAAGGTTACTATTTTTTTTTGAACTCTTTCAAAAATTTCACATGAAGCTTAAAGTTCAACTATTTATTTTCTTAGTTACCAAACTATGTAATAATAATTATAATTATAACATGAGATAGCACTTTTGAAAAAAATACACACAGCACAACCCCTGTAGAGCTTCCCTGAAAATCACAATACTAATTGTAAGTTACACACAAGGTTACAATATTATAGCGACTGGAAGAGTACGTGCATACCCTTGAAAATATTTTTTTGTATACTTCTCGTATATTACAGTTTACTTGTCCTGCACTTCTGGAACTTTTTTTTATCTCTCCTCACTACTACACCATTTTTACTATATAATGAACGGAACTTTGACAAATTCGGACTTAGTACATGCTCAAAAAATTAAACTTGTAGATATACTCTATATATATATATATATTCTAGGTGAGAATCCTTTTTAAGGTACAAATAGAATTTTAATCTAGGCACGACTGTCACGGTATATTTTATAATTATGCCGCTTGTTTCCGCTCAGAGAGCAATCAATGTGTGTGTTTTTGTATATATGCGTGCTTTATTATTTTTGTAAAATATTTTAGCGTGAAGAAGGTGGCTACTAATATAATTACAACAGGATACAACTCCTATGTAATGTGAGAGAACTCATTAATGTTTCATACACGAGTCGGCCATAAATTTCTTAAGTATACTCATCTACAACTTGAAAAGGCAGGTGTATTTCCATTTAAACGTACACGGCTAATATATGCTGTCACATTGACTCTGTCTACAAAAGTAAAATATATTTTAGTTAATTTAAGGATTTCTCTTTCTCAATATGTATGTATCTATATTGATATATACTTACATCTACAGTTTACGCAGCCTCAAATTATTTTTTCTTACCAAAAAAACTCCGTTAATAGGAATTTAAATGGGATTTTCCTTCATTGTGTATATTGCAAGGAACGCTGCTATGCTCACTTTTTTTTATCCTCAATTTCCCAGCTCGCAATTATATTATTGCTATATTTTTTTATACATCTAAATGGCTTGGTTTCTATGTAACGGAATTCAATGTAAAATTGAGCTACTTTGGAAAGATTCCTTCGTGACTACAAAAAATGATGCAATTCTTGAGGAAACACAGGATTGCAGATACTGTGGCAACTATTTTGTACATACAGATACTACTCCAGTATTACATTGGTATATATCAACTGTCGTATCATATTAGAAAATAGTAACACAGACTAATCACATTATTTATTATTCAACTCTATAGCGTAAATTTGGTGCGATGAACTACCACAAAATTACCAATTACAACTTTTATATTCACAATATTGTAACGGAGGAGAGACTTTTCGAGGCGGGAAAGAAACTGCAGGAAACTACCAGCCCAACTCGACTATACAAAATCAAGTATCTTCACGAAACTTCAGATACAGTGACAAGTCACGTAAAGTCTTGCAATAATTTGTGTGAAAACTAAGCCCTTTTTCGCACTTCAACAAAAACAACTTGTCCAGAGAGAGAGAGAGAGAGAGCTTTTGGGCAAATTTTCAACTGGAACCATCAACCACCACTGGTATTATAATATAATAGGCATAAAAATAAAGCTGAATACAATCCTTTGGACCTTACATTGTAAGACAGTGTATGTGCATACAGATTAACTGCTTCTATAATGTACGTAACTAATTATAAGTAGTTGCAGAGGAAATAGTTTTTCCTATATATATGCGCAGGGAAAAAGTCAAGACACTAGGACTAACTAAAGCTACCGCTGTCACTTGAACACCTACTCAACGTCTCAGTACTACTATTGTGTTTACAGACACTGGAGAGTTACTAACACTACCTAGGTCGACGGTACATCGAGTCTAAACAATAAGGTACTCCTACTACGGAGAGAACATGTACGAAATCCTTAGGAAAATTAAATTACTTCGCCTAATTAATTTTACAAGGGTTGTGTGTATTAAGGTACACCGTGGTTATGACACTGCAGTGTATTTTTATATACGACGCTTTTAGCAATTAGAATTTTTTCTATAGCACACACACACACAGGCACGTTTCTTTTAAAGGTAGAGATGAAATGTACAAGCTATTAGAAAAAAGGAGGGCTTCTTGTATCTACAACACTTTTACACATTATCCTTTTCTTGATAATAACAATATCCCAAATCAAAAATAGAGCAAATCTGCATGTTCAAGAGGTTATGGCTACTCCTTTTTTTAAAACTATTTTTGGCAACAAGGGGCGGGGGGGGGGGGGGATTTCAAAAAGAAATGTCTTTA
>JAQFXU010000497.1:0-51411 GCA_034693705.1 Spatulosminthurus flaviceps | reverse complement strand
TGTAATAATTGTTATACTGTGTCGCAAGGCAAATACTGTTCAGTATCAGTGAAATAAAGTACTATTTCTTTCTCTCTTTAAATATCATTTGGATTAATATAATGATATATCAATGATATCAAGATGAGTTGGATTCAGAGTATGATGAAATTATATCAGAGATGGAAATAAAATCAGCAATTCAAGGTATAAATTCAGACACGACTAATGGATTAGATGGAGTATCAATACGTTCCATAAAGAAGATTAAATGCTTGACAACAGCAAAAACAATAGCAATGATTGTTACATTGATGCAAAAGTGGAATTTAGTACCACATTCATTCCGAAAAGCAAGAACAATCTTGATTTACAAGAAAGTCGACAAAAGTGATGTGGGTAACTGGATGCCGATATCAATCCGTTCCATTTTGAGAAGAATAATCAAAAGGGTTATTGACAGAAGATTGAATGAATTTATTACTTTCAATGAAAATCAAGTAGGCTACGAAATCCTGGAAATTCTCGCCAAGACTCGTGCAAATAACGGCCATAAATGGTTAAATATTGGACCTGCAGTTTACTAGTATTGTTGGATTATGTTTAATTATTAGGAACTGCTTTTTTGCAACTTGCTCGGTCGTTCTTTAGCTCCCGCGGTAATTTACAAAGAAGTAACTATCCGAATTGGTATCATGGATTCAACTTCCACGAACCCTTTAAGAAAACATTTAAATAACGGACAAAGCCGTTATTCAGTATCGACCCCTGGTTATATCGGTAGCAACTTCTGGATCCTTTGTGATACCGTTACATCGAGGTTTGACTGTAATTTGGTTGCTCAGTTCGATGAGTAAGCCATAACCACTTCTGACCTGAAGGCCGGATCTTTTGGTATTTTTATTGAAGAGTCTGTTTACTAAATCGGCTAAATTACTAAATTTGGAATTTTTGATTTGATAACCCCTAGTCTATATATTCATCTTATTTTAGTTTGAGTAAAAATTGCATTAATAAACATTCACCAATGGCAATTTGAAATTTTTTTGTTTATTTGCTAAAAGAAGCATGCATGTGTCCATTCAAAATTCTTGGTAGTGGAATAAGCAAAATATTCATGTTGAAGATTGTACTTGCGAGGAAGACGTCTCTGGAAAAATTAGTCAAGTAGCTTCTATTTTTGTAGATGCTTGTTAAATAATGTAGAGTTTTTTTAAGGAAGCAATAATGGCATGACGGGCTTTGACTGAAATTAAATGGGGCAATCATTTCGGGATGTCAGCGCTGCTGTCACTAGGTAAGCCAAATGGTAACATCCTAACGAACGACAGACAAAATGTACTATTTACCCTACCGACCTCCAATGTCGTTGATGTTGGTGAGGAATTTAACTTCAGTCCTCATTCCTTGAAATTCTTTGTTCACTTGAGTCGTAAAAAAACATCCTTTACATTTCATTTTTTTTACAAAAATACAAATCTCTAAAGATGCACATTTTTTATGTGATTTAATTCACATTTATTTTGTAAAAAAAAAGTACTAGAATAAATATCTGTACAAAGGGCATTATTACAGTAAGGTCAGCAACTAACTATAATCTCCAGATGTGGCTGGTAGATTTCTAAGGATTCTGTGTACATTCTATTAACAAATTGACGGACGGCTCGGCTATAACTGATGGATTCCTTGGCAGGCTTAACAAAGGAAGATATGAAAACTAACAGAAGTTTGACGATGACAAATCAGTACTGTAATGGTGAATCTACAAAGAAGAAAAGCAGATGAAGCTAATCCTGAGTGAAAAATTCAATCTTCTCCCCACATTTCTATTTACCATTTCATGTTATAACCCCCAAAATAAAAATATAAGCTTAATGCTTTCAGGACCAGTTTGCTACTAAAAATAGTGAAATCTTCACTTGTAAAAGCCTTGGTCGGAATTTTTTTCAAAAATTTCCAAAAATGTTTCTTGTGTCTTATATATCTGTAACTCAATAAAGTGTTGTGGCCTTACTCGCGATGGTGGCTCACATAGCTACGATTAAATTATGTTGATGTTGTGCTTGTTATTTATTTCAGATTATTATTTGTTGAAATGCTCATGCAATGCTTTAATTGGTTCATATGATGATGTTATATGCTTTTAACAGTTTACCAAGTATATAGAGAAAATTGTTATTAAACTTTAGTCAGCTTTTAAACTTGTCAAAAGAAAGTCGTGAGTGAGGTTCATTCTTGAGATTGTCTTTTCTTTAAGCTACGACATTTTAAGGTTAGGCCGAAAGCTGGCGAATTAGAGGAATAACCGTATGAGAGGAAAAGTGATTTTCTCTAACAATAAGTAAAGTTGTTGCGCTTAGCGCTAGTCCTTCGTAAAAACTATAATTTAACCAAGTGGTTAACTGTGAGCCTGACATGGCGGGTAATAACAATAAAGATTTTAATAACGATGGAAAAAATTTAAGAATTTCAAAATAATTAAATTCCTGCTAAAATTTAAACAAAAGTATAGAATACGTAGGAAAAAAGGGTTCAAGAGCAAATAGAACCATTCATGGGCTACCTGAAGAAACTAAAGCAAATGTTTCTCATAGATTTTCTATCTCCCCATAAAATCTTCCTTGTATGTTGAGGTTGACTAGCACGTTAGGCAGCTTTATGTTGACACAGGGACATAACTTTTCAAGGAAGCGGAGAGCTTTAGATTCCTCCATGAAATTCCATGGCTCAATGAAGGATACCTGCCACAAGCCTAATACAATAAATGAATGCTACGAGAAACGTTTATTTACTCACTCTCATCCCTTAAACACAAGGATCCCAACGGTTTAAGCATGTTCTACAGGTTAACGCTTTACATTCCCCATTGCTTTTTAAACGGTCAGCTTGTAATTTCCTGATTAATAATAAATTATTCTTTGGAATTTCTAAAACAAAATGTTTTTACCTTTTAAAAATAATATCTTGTAAATTTTATATAGGGGAAATATCCAATTTTGAAACACCTTTAAATCCCAACGTCTTTCAAAAAGATTCAACAGAGTTATGTGTAAATTGTTATTTGTGAGTTTGTGTGCCACAGGCGGGTCTAACAAATACATAAAGTTACTCCGTTGATTTGAGTAAAAAAAGGTTCTTATGGAATAGTAAATGAGAAGTTGGAGGATTTATGGGTAACAAAACTACTTCCTCTTTCAATGTGTTTATATATATGGCCTTGATTGCACAAATCCAAAGGATCTTCTCAAGCATAAGCTCTCCTTTGCCCAAGACACTATAAATAAACCTAACTATGAGATTTAATTTGAAAGGGGTATCGTTTTGTTGGAGGAAGAAGATTGGTTTTATGAGAAATATGATATCGTAGGAGAGAATAGCGTTGTCTATAGGAAGAGCTCACCTCCGTTATTGCCTTCTCCTCCTAATAGTCACTATGACTTTGGATCCAGTATCCTTGGAGATAAGGACATGATGGATTGTCGAAGCAGCAGTTTTTAGCTTCATCTCTTTAGATTACAAAACGGCATGGTGTGGTGTAGCTGTCTGAAAAATGCGAGCAGGCGGTAACTTACTTGTTGATTTAAGCACGGCTTATTTTTAGAGTCTTCTATTTTTTTCTTCTCTCTCTCTCTTACTCCACAGCGTCTCACTCTGTAAGCATTAAATCATTTGGCGCTTCTTTCAATTTGATGGGCTTGTCAAGTATTTTTCATTGAAAATTTAAAATTATGTCAACGTGCTTTTTTTCCATCCAAAATGTCATCATATGGATTTGATTTTAACCATGGTTTTGTCATAACTTAGTTTTGAGGTGAAGATTCTAATAATTACTGTAAGTGATAAAAATCGTTTAACAAGTGATGAAAAAAATCATATTCAAGTACATATCAAGGTTTGGTGGAAGAAAAGAAAGGGAAAAGTATTGAATTGAAATATGAAGAAAATTTTTCAAATGGAAGCTGGAGTTGTGGAGGAATAAATTAAATGTGGGAAAATTGAAATGAATTTGCTATCGAGGGAATCCTTTATAGGTTGGAAGATTGGATTGTATAGGAAAAGATTCAAGATAGAATTTTGATTGGTAGGAATAATAATAATAATAATTGAGTATTGAAAGAGTTTTTCAAGCAGTTATGTATTGGCTTGAGATTGAAAAGGATTTTTTCTTGTATGTACACCAACATTGACAGAGAGATGTGTCTTATCCTTGGACGGTTTTACTATGTATATGACTCAAGTCGTGTACGAAGGAAGAGACGGAGATAGGTAGAGATGATTAGGTAGAGAGACATGAGAGAGAAGAGGTGAAAATGTCAGAGTTGTAACGTGTGGTAGTAAAAAGTGATTTACCTATCACTGTCAGAGACTAGAGAGACACATGAGGGCCGGCGGCAATCAAGAGTTTTGTTGTGACTTAGCTGCCCTCCCGTGGTCACCTGAACTGGCCTTAGAAGAACCATACGAGAGCCACAGGGAGTCTGTGAAAGTGTCAGCCACCACCTCAGTTGATAATATATGGGAACTTGATGTCATTCTTAATGTGTTTCCTCCCGCCTGTCCCAAGCATTCTCTCATATGTACATACTACTCTATACTAATGTACGCAGAATCCTATCCTCGTCCTTTAATTTTTCCCAATCCTTTACACGTAGCCCCATCCTCCCTGCCAACAATCTATTCTTCCCCATTGTATTCTCTTATTTATATTCATAAATTGCATTCCCTGACGTGACATGACACATATTTTATGCCAAATATTAAATTTGTCAACTCATCCTTTCTTCACGGCCGATCTCCCTATATCTTCAAATCCACATTGCGTATTTATTTTTTTATATCCCCACACTCCACATACTCCATCCTCTTATATATAGGATTACATAGGAAATCCATTTCATCAGCTACGACAACAAATAGATAAATACACAGCTCCCAGAAAATCCTACACAACCATTCTTATAATTCTACTTGCAGCTCGTCCCGCATGAAATCATCCAAATTTCCTTTAATAATTACATTCATAATAAAACTGACGGTATTTCAAAATAAATTAATTTTGGTTAATATTCCAATAATAAAACCTTTGGACCTTACAAATTCCTAGGATTTAATGTCCCATTTGTCCTCCATTTTTTAAAATAAGTTTTTATACAAATCACGATAAAATCAATATTTATTTTATTTTTAATAGGACCCTTTAAAAATAGCACATGGATTCTGGACATTTTTTCTATTTCAGGATCTACAAATGCCTCCTTGAATTTTTTGCTTGCTTAAGAAAGAGGAACTGCATTTGGTTGACATTTATGACGAAACGTCACGAATTTCTCACATGTATTCTATGATTTATAAAAAATGTCGCTCGGAGCAAAAAAAGCGCATACAAGCAAAAGGATTGGCAAAGCTCATTACTTTTATAGCTTTCATAAATATTATATATGTTCTATTGAAAAGAAAATGACTTGTAGGAATACAGGGACGTAGTGTGATTAAATCAAATGTTAGCTCACTCTGAGTGAGTCAAGTGAAAGAATGAACTCCGTTCATTTCTCATACCAAATACTTGACATGATTTTGACCTGAAAGCTTCACTCACCAGCAACTGCTATGTTAATGAGCTAACAAATCAATCCTACTAAATGACTTTCCTCCTGGCTCCCCATTTCATAAGTCATTGTGTATGACTTATTTTAGCACAAGTGTTTCACTTATTGGAGGAATCAAAGAAGGAATAGTACATTAGCTAATAATGCCCAGCCCAGCAGAGTCATAGAGTACACGAAAAGGTAAAGATATTTAACTGACGGTTTTCTCATGTTCACAGCTCTCAGAATGTCAGAAAATTTACTTAGGGTACTTGTGAGAATATGAAATATTCCCAGTATTGACAGGCATAAGAAGTTAATGTTGGGAGAAGATGTTGAGGAAATTGCAAATGGGATGTAAAAATGATGGAGAGCCTGGTTAAATAAGAGGGGCAAGGGAAATAAAAATAATATTCGAAAGAGATGTGATCCGAGCTTGACGTAAGACATTGTTAAATAGAAGGGAGAGAGAGAGAGAGAGAGGCCTGTGGAAATTCAAGTTTGAGTAATGCAAAAAAGATATACAGAAAATAATATAAATACTTTTACATATATTAGACTTGTCAAAAAAGCGTCCCCCCATAATGTACCAAGTGCATATGAAGGAATGAAGAAAAAGCGAGAAAAACGACTTTTAACAATTGAAACGCAGAAAACTTATGGAAGTGTCAGTTTTGATTGATGCCATTATCAATCATAACCCTTGGCAGACTTGAACCCAAATACGTTTATAATTTATAATATTCATGTGTCACACAATCAATAACATCTTTTTTTCCCTTTGACCTTGGCTTATGAGCTTGGATGGATTGACTTTCATGGAATTTTTTTTACATTGCCTCTATTCTAGAGAAACGTATTTTTACGTTATGCAATAATTCACAGTATAGTATGTACATTACTCAAGCACTCATCCCTATACCATTCCATAAGGAAATATACACAACAAATCCGAAAACCTATAAATTCTATGTCATTTACAGGAATCATTATTGTCATCCATAGAAATGCATGTGATCTCCGCTTATTTCCTTTTACTTCTTCTTTTCTACAACAACAGTGTTTTCCTCCATGGATATTTAAAGACTACAAATAATTGATTCGCATTGGATCCAATTCTATTTTGACATTACCGTTTATAGCGAGGCTGGAAATAAAGCAATGAAAAAATTCCATTACTCCAACCCTTTCCTCACTTAAGCTATAGCCCCTTCATTTAATTTGATGTTTATGAAAATGTCACTTATTTCCTTGATTTCTCACACCCTCAAAATCCCTTATACTATCAAATCATTGTTAAAATTATTCTAATCTTCAGAGCGAATGAAGAAGAAAAAAGCTCTAGTTTTGAAAAAATGTTATTGCTTTGAAATTGTTTTGACGGGTAGGGTTGGTTGTACGAGAGATGCCAAAAAAGGGCAGTTGCCTAATTATTCTAGCAATAAATCAAGTGATCGTAAGTAATTTAAGAAAACAAACTTACTCAAGTTATGAAATGATTAATATTCAGTGAACATGTATAAAAGTTAATGGGAAAAAGCATGGAGGTTTAGAAAAGTTATTTGCTATATATGAGTAGTAGTAGGCAGTGGCAGTAGTAGGCAGGGAAGCCGTGTGTAGTAGGACAGAATATTTTTAATGGGTATCTTTAATAAAGCTCGTATGCATTTTTACTTATACATGTGTGGATAGATACAATCCTGGAAGTGCTTCTATGAGGAACGTCAAGTGACGTTGACTGGCTGATTGAAAGACAGTGAGTGATGGTGAAAGATTACGAGGTTAGTATTCCTCGACATCTTCAACAACATGTGTTGCTGATTGACATTTCCCCATGATAAGAGCCCCAGCCATGATGAGCTATCCATCCACCTCTTCCCCATTACCTTTCCGTCACAGTAAGTCCATCCATCTTGTCCGTCAGAGACCCTACCTGTATAATATAGCGCACATTTATCCATACATACATGAAATCATAGAAATATCTCTCCTTATTATAAATCCTTTTAATTCCTACTCCTACCAGTACATTTGATATAATATGCATATCTATAGAATTTCAATGAATTCGTTCGCATCGAAAAATCTCCTTTTGACTTGACAAACCCTAGTGATTAAATAAAGTCTCTTCCTGATTACCAAAGGATAATAGTAAGTTTTAGTATCATTGGGAAATTCTAATCCACTTTCCATTCATTCCTACATACACCTCCACCTCTATTCCTTGAAAATTCCAAACACGTTTCGAGCCAACGTCTCAAGACAAGAGCTATTTAGCTCGTTCTTCTATAACTCCAAGATAATATACATAAGTAATTAGACTACAAACCAGTCAGCGTATCTCTCAGCCTTGTTTTTACACATTCCTTTAGCTCTGTGGACAGAAATTAATTATTTTGCTGTTTTATCACCATTTTAATCGTACAGGAGGATAAAAATCACGAGTTTAAAAACCATTGTTCTATTTTCCATCCCTCCCTCCCTTTATACCTCGGAGGAGGAAAGCAAATGGTTTTTCTAGTACAGTATATTCCCTATATAGTGGGAGCCAAGGGATCCCAAAAATCCTGCCACTTTAGCGTTTCAAGCAATTTTCCCTATTAAGGTCATGCTAATTCTGAAGGCATCACCGAAAAATTAGGTAAAATTCTGCTGATTTACGTCAAACATTAATTTTGATTCCATTACATGTAAATAGACATAATTTTTTTTGTATTTTTCATCTAAAAATAGTGCAATTTTGAACAAATAAGGGGCATAAAGTGCCTAAAAACCATAAAGTTATTCAAAATTCCGCCTTTTAAAAATAGAGATTTTTAAAATACCCTGCCTTTATAGCGTATACCTTAAGCATGGGGAATCTCTGGGGAGGAATTGAGTCTGCCGTTGCAATGCCATCTTAGGGGGTATAGAGAATCTACTGTATGAACTACTATTATATAGCTCAGCCATGGACATTAAAGAGAATACGAAGGTTTTGGGGAAGAACATCAGCTTTGTTAAGCTACAAAATGTGTATGAGTATTTAGATTGAAGAAGGAGAAGTGAGAAATTTCACATGCCTGGGCGAGTTGGACTTTGTTGCAATAAGAAGAAAAGTTTGCTGGACAAGGTCATGAGGAGACTTTGTTGTTTACAGGGAGCTCGGGAGTCTGGGTAGGTTTGATTTGATAAAGGTGTTATATGAGGCTTGCCCATCTTTAAGAATAAGGGATTATTGTTGAGGCGCCTGGGGCGGGTCATCTCCGTCTCTTTGTAAATACTTAAAGAAAAGCCCCTTGATTACCCTCTTATTGCGGGGTAGTCAACAATCAGGAGTAAGACTAGAGACAAGCTAATAGTAAAACTATAGTATTTTGTAACATTTTCTTCGTAATAAGAGTCTGTCTAGAGAAGTTCCAGGGACTTTTATGTGGAATGTTCCAAGTACTGCGGGAGTCACATTTCTGTGAGCATACTTACGTATAAAGTGGTTAGGTTGTAATAACTATTGGTCTTGCAATTACATAATTGACTTTATAGTATGTAATAAAGGGTAATAGAAAGTTACAAGGAAAGTATAAGGTGCGTGTCATGGAAAAGGTAGTGAGAGAGAGAGAGAGAAAGAGAGCAGAAGTGGGAAATGAATTGATGGAGCCAGACAGGTCCGTGATGGGGACGAGTTTACAATGCTTATACTACTTTATTTGCTTGAGTGAGTTTATTTTTATGGGTATGATGAGTAGGTTTTTCCTAGTAGAAATAATTGCAAGAAAATCTCAAGGATGTGTTTATATTTACTTGAGTGTACGTATATATTCATTATGTAAAGATAGGGTATAGAGAAAGAGAGTGCGTGTGTATGAACTGGTGCTAAACACTTTTTCCCGGTTGGGCCTTTCTTATTACAGCTAATGATAATATTTGAAGAGAGGAATAGGTACTCTCTGTCTTTTATGAAATTAAGTGGAGGGCAGTGGAGAGGTTGGACGGGACTAGTCACTAATCATTGCTTTCTTATTTTAATCACTCTCCAACTCCAGCCAGCATAATTTCCTACTCCTTCATTTTCCCTACATTATATTTTCTGGGCTCGAGTATAGTATTTACTTGAAAAAGTTGTTAACTAAGAGCGTTAAATACTTTGTTATAATTTTTGGGGATTTCAAAAAAATTATATTACGGAAAAGGCAATGTCTGGAATGGGAGTTTCGAGCTGGAATGAATGGCATCTTCAATGTAAACCATCCTCCTATATATGAGAATTGAAAAAAAAAGTGCAACAGATTGCATGCATGTGTTCTTCACCTTTGAAAATTACGCTACATGCCATTGCTATACCGCTATGACTTTGCATGCTTTTGTTATAGAGCGTATATGCTTTCTTTGCATGTCTGGGGTGAGGGCAGCCGATGCTAAAGTGCCAATCCTCCTACTTGAGAGGTGTTAAATGTCAGGAATTACCAAGTGTGGCTGCTGCGATTACTCATTATTAAATTTCCCAGTTTTCTTTTATAACAACGCCAAAGTTCTTTTCATGTATAAAAGTATTTGCGATGGACAAAATAAACTTTTTGTGTCGTAGTCGTAGTAAATTTATTTGGAATGGATTCTTCTTTAAAAACTCAGATTTTCTGAGAATATTTTTAAGCGATGGACGCTTTTAAAACAAATGTGTTTTCAAAAATGTTTTTAAAATTAATTTGGGGTTTTATTTTTTAGCGTAGGTATTTAATTCGGTTGTAAAATTATAGCCCGTGCATTCCGAAGGCTTGCAAACAGTTACGGGGTTGGTTGCAAACAGTTGGTGGGAAAAGTTACCACCAAAGTTACATTTATAATAATAATTTCAGTTAGTGAAGAAAGAATCCCTGGTGAATATACACAGAGCATATGAGTAGATAGCGTGATCCGAATTGGGTTAAGTATTCATATGTACATAGCGTACGTATGTACATAGTGGAGAAGTTATACAGGCGTATAAACAAGGACTCAGTGTACGTATAGTTGCTGAGTATTGCAATAAAAACCTATACGCGTTTTGTACACATAACACGTACGTAGCGAGAGTCTGCCTTGCATTCACCTGTGAGCTCTCTATGGTGGAAGGAAACCGGGTGAAAAGGGAGCCGAGAAGGTGGGAATGTGAAAAAAACCCTATAATATACTCTTTAACTGTAAAACAGTTTAGGTTTGAGCTCATAACGAAGACCCATGAGTGGCAAAGGTTGGTTCTGGTTGCCGGGAGATTGACGTCCCCTGTTATTAACTTGTAATTCCCTTACCTATGATTATGCACACCTACCGATTCATCAAATAATCCTGTGGTCTTCCTCCAGGCCAAGTTAAACCTCTGTTGACTCTATCTCTTGCATACTAAAATTTCACCCTATGTGAGAGTCTCCACAGCAAATAACATCCACTTTTCCCTCAACCTGTCAAATCAACCATCAACATGAACACATCCTTCTCGAACTGTTACCAATTTCCATGTTAGTATGTACATGCGGAAAATATATTGGACCTTTCAAACTTACAATTCCATTTAATGTGTTGTTGGTAGGAAACACACAGTATTTTTCTAACTTGTGATAATTGGTACAAATGTGCCGTTTTCTTTCCAACCAAACAACAACAACAATTCTTGGAATTATTTCCATTCGCAGTAGCTACGTAGCTATGCTTATTATAAGCTACATTTGTTACACATCAGATGAAATTAGCCCAGTGTAAAAAAATACTCCTGCTTTAACAAAGAAATACGTCTCTAAATTTTTCTAAAACAATTTCAAATAATTGTGAGCACATTTTTCTTATTGTGATCCCTTAAACTAACCTTAGCGTTCGAATTGTAAGAAAATGCTTGACATTTTTCAGTTCGATTACACATGTAAAAATTGGCGATGGAGTGAGAAAAAAATATTTGGAAGAATTTTTGTTCTCCTCTTTTTCCAGTCATTTGGCTAGGGCTGGGAAAATAGGAGTGGAGGAATAGCTGAAGGTAAAATTCTCTTAATTCATATCTATTTGATATGCATTATTTGAGTGAGGAAAGAAGCTGCTACAGAAGTCCCAGTGTAGGGCTGATTGCTAATCGTAATAATGATATGTGAGATGGAACAAGTTGATGGCTAATGACCTGCGGATGTATTTACACTGATAATGATGAAATACTGCCTCAACTCCCTTTTTCTCCTTCTCAGACCCAGCTCCTCGACAAATTGAGTTTTTACTTCGTCTTCAAATCCAACTTTTCTTTCCCTCTATTCTCTCATATAACTAATATTTATCCTTACCCTCATAACTTATTGCCTCTATCCTATAGCTACAACATTACAAGTGATAGCTTCAATAAGCTTTATGTAACATACGTAAGAAGCAGCGTATACATATGCACAGCTAAATGTGAGACAGGGCCGATGCTAAAATTCATTATTAGGTAAAATCTTATTACAAAAACCTATTTGAGGATCGGTGGTAGTAGAGCAGTAGTAATAAAATGTAAAGCTGAGGCTTTGTAATTGAGGGGAAAATAACTTTGGAGAAATTACTTATGTGAAAATTAATTATTTATGAGTTGGGGTTTCACAAATCTCCCCCAACCCTTCCTAATACTAAAGTCATACGTATGTGAGCATTTCCAACTCCACGAAACAAAGAAGTTGCCTCAAGGGACTGTTTTAAAAAAAATGAAAAAATATTTTTAAAAAAATTAAAAATGCATTTCCAAGGAACGGAATATATGGAGAAAGAGAGGTGGGAGAACCCGTCAGACAGACAAGCAAACTTGATGGTTATTGTTGAGTGTTGCAGGGCCTAATGACTCCCAGAAATTTACACCTTCACTTCCTCTCTCCAGTCTTTGGCGGCGGCAGTGCCTTCATCTCCGAAAATATCTTGGGGAGTAAAGCACTTCTTTGTATACGTGTATGCATATACTTTGTATTGAATCCCGTACCATGTATAAGAAGATCCAAAAGAAAAAGTACATCTTCCACAAAATCTGTTCCATGTACGACAAAGTTTTTACAAGGAATAACGCTCCTCTCTCAGTCAACCCCTCCGGCATGGCTATTTATCATAGGAGTGGAAAGAGATTTAGGATTAACGCTAAACTTTAAATAAGCAGGCGTGTTCATACTTACGCACATAATTTATTTTATCTAGGATATTAAAGCATTTCCCCATGTTATCTTTTTACTACACAAGAGTTGTACTCACGTCGTAATATTAAATCTCCGTCTCCTTCAGTCACTCTAATTGGCGGTTGAGAGAGTTGCTCAAGAAGAAGAAGAAGAAGAGCTATGGAATATGACCTCACGTTTTTTTTTATATTCCAGGGAATAAATCAATCATCATGAACCCTAGGCCTTTAAAAATAATAATTTTCACTTGAATATTTATCTGTTGACATATGCCTAGTCCAACCTGTCCCCTTCCTTAAATATTGAATGTAGAGCATATATGTATAGACATTCCATCTATTAACCCTACATGTTAAAATAGAACCTTCCCTCTCTCTAAAATAATATACTCTCATAAAATTCTTTATGATTTTACTTGAGATATTTTTTTTTCTCATATTTCCCTTTCATGACTCACTGACTCAGATTTTTGAATTACTTTTATCACAGGTTATTATATAGGAAAAATCCAAGGTTTAATATTATATTTGAAATTGGACTCCTTTTTTTAGTATAGATAATAGGATGAGCTTACTGAGCATTTCCAGGTCCTTCCTCTTTTTTTTTAGTGTTTTACAGCCCTTGACCCTTAACGTCGTTACTCATTCCTCGCTCTATTCCACTGATTAGGCCAATGCCGATAGTGAGATTGAATGCTCATGCCGCCGCCAAGAATGTATACAACTTTACTATCTCCGTCAATGATCCTATAATATGCTGTGGAAAGAGAGCTTTAATTTATTATCAATTTCCAGGTGCATACCACAATAAACCTTTAGTACACAGAGATCCGAGAAGCTCCGACTCAAATACTAGTACGGATATTTTAAACCCTAAAGTTCAGGCTGATGTAAATTGTAACTCTACAGAACTGTGAAGAATAATAACAATAGCAATAATAATAGGTAGGAAAAAAAGTAATATAAAAATACATGTATAAGTGGAGATTGTACAAGATACAAGGTAAGGAAAGGGATGATACACATACATTGTATAATAATAGATAGTATATGTTATGTAAAGGGGGGAAATATCCAAGTTGGAAGTGAAGAATAGAAATGTGTTTGGGAATGACTTGTGAGTATGTGTAGAGTTTATGGAGACTGGGGCAGGTGAATGGGGACTTGTGAGTTGTGAGGTGAGACATGAGAGATAAAAATTGACAGAAGTACGTGATAAATTCATTGTGGATGCTCTCTCACCAAATATTCGCATTCCTTGTTCACATTTACGCTCACGTCATTAATAATAAAGAGACTTCCACCATTTTCCCTTCTTCTTCTACAATCATATTATCTCTATTATATTGACTTGTATGCACGTTAGCTTAGAGCTTTAAGTCCTGTCAGAGCTAGAGCGATCAAGTCAATTGATGTTCTTGTCTAATAATCTATTCTGTGTAAATATAATCAAGCCTGTGATTTTTTTCGTGTACCCCTGCTGCATGCGTGAATAGACCCTGTCTCAGGATATCTTCCATTACTTTTCAACTCACTAGCCAATTCAATGTGTGTGTGTGTGTGTGATATATGCTCGAGAGAAATTATTATGATATTGTCTTGAAAAGTATAGTATCAGTTTTATTTCTATACAGCTATAGAGTCATAATGCAGGACATATGGGCGATGCACATTAGTAAAGAAAAATGATTGGCAGTTGTGTAGGTATGACTTGAAGGATTTTGGCACTTAAGTAAAAAAAACAAGGATGCATTTGAGAAGTGATTACTATGAAGATGCATGAATATGAGTCACTTTTCATTTCTTTCTTTGAGCTATGTATTGAGAGATATGTTCATATCTCTCACCTTGGAACGTCATTTGCGCAAATGACTTTGCAGATGAGTCCATGCTGTAGAGCCGTCATTACGACGTACATCTGTGCTGGCTTGACGATGGATATGCTTTTTACATGAAATAAATATTAATAAGAACAAGAACAGAAGAATCTTTCCTCATCTTTTATCGACTCGGACTGGGCTACTATAGAGGTAGGGATGGAAAGAGTAATACAGTATGGAATAAGACTATAAGGACGGTATTAAATAGGGCGATGTGCTGTGTTTTTTTTAGATTTGATGCTTTGTATGAATTTTTTATTTGATTCAAGGTTGAGTTTTGGTTAAAATAGTAAATAGGTTAGTGTAGCTATGCTATATTTGTGTGAGGAAAAAGTTGAGGTTTATAAATGATGGTCAAGGGAAGGGATTTGATGAATGGGGGAAAAGTGGAGGAAGCTTTTTGTGCCATTTTTACTTGATGATGGTAATATTATTATGAGGAATGAAATAAAAAGGGAAGAGAGGACAAAGAATGTTTTTTAGTTGTTGAGTAATGTTAAATGATGTGTTTAGGTTGAAGTTGGAAGTTGTGGGATGAATTCTGGGATATTTATATAATGATGGCAGGAGAAGTTATGGATGGCGTGGATGCTCCTTTTAAGCACGTACAAAACGTGACTAAATGTTAAATTGGATGGAGGTGGAAGTATTAAGGGGAGTAGATGGGAGCATATAGGATGATTGGAAGGAATATGATGGAAGGTCTGACTGACGGACGGGCTCAGAAGAAGATACTATCTGGTTGCTATAATAGAATGTTATCAGGCCTACCCCATTATTAGTGTCCACAATTTCAGTCATTATTGAAGCACACGGCGGCCATCAATACCCTCCCTTGGAGTATTACTTATTACATCCTAACGAGTATAAACATTATTGGGTATGTTTATGTAGTTTTGACTTTGTGTGTGCGAGAGAGAGAGAGAGAGTAAGCCTTCTTTTCATTATTTTCTCTTACTTTATAAAAATACATGCTATAGGTATGGCTAGTATTATGTAAGATGGAGGTAAATGCTGTGAGGATTAAATCGACCAAACTAGGGACGGTATGTCTAATAAAGCTCTTGATTATGATGATTTGCCTACCCAAAAGTATGAGCATGGGGACCTGGAGTTTTTTGAAGGAACGGATGGATCCAAGGAATGTTAACATTATCGTTATAGAATGTTACAAGAATTGAAGGCGCCGTTGTGAACATACGGAACATAGTAACATGACATCTATGGCTGACTGACATACATTTCATTTGGATTAATAACATGTTAAACCATGAGATTATTTTTGTGATGCGTAGTTATAGAAACTTGGGTTGCCCGGTCTTAGAATTTGACTCAGTTTGGACCGATGATGCTAAATTCGAGTGTTTATACGCTCTTGGTAGGTTTTGGTTTGCAACTATTTTTTTACTATCCTGGAACACTAATCCACGACACGATTGGGACACACATTAAAAAAAAGTTGGGTCTTAAATACTCAAATGAAAAATTGCAAAAATTATTATACATGTCCACCATACCAAAGCTGTTGGTACCAAACCAAGTTCGTTGGAAGTTGGAACAATAAAACATGCAATGCAAATATGTATCTACAAATCATGCTGACTCTAAAAAATTTAGCATGAGCCACTTTTGTCAACAATTTTCGTATACATGCCCCTTTCAGCGTCCCAATTGTTGGTGACATTTTTGACATGTCATTAATGTTGACCGACCAATCCTGCTTCCTTGGTTCTTGTAAGTCCGAAAAGAAATGTATGGTAATAAAAAAAGGCATAGCATACGTGTGAAGATTCGTTTGTTCAAAATTATGGACATTTCCTCATAACTGCCATACAAGCAAATAGGCTTTAAAAAAGCAGCCCATTACTGAGCAACCCAATGTGAGTTATTTTTCCGTTATGAATAAAATGGGAAATTGTGATTGCCAAGAATAATCATGTGTAGTAATGGAAGTTACAAAGTTTATTTATGCTGACAAGTACATGGAATCCTTTGATTTGTTCCTGGAGAATAAATGCGGGTAATAAAACTAGTCCACAACGACGTACACTAATAATACCCTTGTAATATCAGTGACTGAGAGAAAACTAGCCTAACCCATTAAATACAAAATACATGGTTTTTCTTTATGTACAATATTGTATAATATAACACCTTTTGTACCAAGGAATGAGGAGAGACAAGGTTTCATGTAGTTGCTCACAGGTGATTGGTACCTACAAACCATGTTCATATGGAGGATGATTAGAATAAATAAACGTACTTAGAGTATATGGGGCGGGTAGTGTGTAACATGAAGTGGCGTCGGCGGCGTCAATCATACAACACAAACGCCGTCTTAACGAGCTACTCCTAATGTAGGTAGTAGGGTAGTAAGGAAGGAGGCTTCAATGAAAGTAAAATAGCTTGTCTTGTTTCAAATTTGAGAGCTGTCCCACACATTTCTTACACGGAATAAACCAGCCGACTGACTGACTGCTCACAAATAGAACGGATAATTTTAATAATAATGCAAGTTGTTGGAGGAATGAAAATATACTTGTTGGAAATGATTGCTCATTACGTGGACCAATTAATTATTACTAATGTTAGAGGTACCTCCCTTACTCTTGACAACATTCCTATTTTCTCAAATTGTGACTCCATAAAAAATTTCCCTCTCACAAAGTAAATTTAAATGTACAAAAAGGGACTTCTCTCTTCCCAGCAATCGATTTAAATTTCCAAATACAACTACACTCAGATTTACAGAGACATATATAAAATTTATGCACGACCTTTGGGTGACGCATCATCCCCACACTACATCAACCATTCTGCTTCCCCCAAAATAAATAAATAATTCAATATGCAATATCTGTTGAAATGTTAGTGGAAGTAGACAAAGCCAGTCATAAATCTTTTGAATCTCATTTTTTGCAATTTTATAAAATCAACTTTTGCATATACACTCTTCAGATCTAGTCCAAGGAACACACCCCTCTTGGAATTTATGACAATTTCCCCATTTCAAATTTCATCCCCAGTTTTTTATTTTTCTTTCCGAATTTCTCCCTTATTTCTTTCATTACTATATATATTTCTCTCCCTAAACTTTTCCTTCCCAGGTTTTTTTATAAAGCTAAAAGAGAGATAAAAAAACAACCCTTCAAATCCCTCACACGTTTCTCTCTTATAACATTTGTATCCAACATGACAGGGGAAAGGATAAAGAATTTACTATACTTTGCCATACTCTCTGCATTAGCTTGGGTACAAATAAGCCCCTTGTAGCTCCTTACTTTCCCCATAGCTTCTCTAACATATGGATCAACTTTCCCTGCTCTCACTTTATATCCACGCTGCTTTCCTTCATACAAAATGATTTGTTTCTTCTCAAGCCTTGCTTCTTGCTCAAATGTTAAACAGGAACATGCTAATTTCCATTGGTGAACCTTTCATGTTCATATTCAACTTTATTTTATGTGATATTCCTGGATCAGTACAAAAAGCCTGGTCTCTCTCCAGCTCACAAAGTTTATAGAAAAAGCACAGTAAATTTTGAATTTTGCCAATCAAATAATATCAATTTGCACAATCTCTTATCCAATAGCCAGTCAGTAATAATTCTCTTAAATTTCCTTCTTCTAAAAGAGACTATCAGAACCTATAATGTGAAGTGAAGTACAAAATGTAATAAATCATTAAATTAATTTATAAAAACGGGACTTACTACGGATCCTAAGCTATCTGAACTTTACAAAATGTACTGCTGGACGTTGTTTCTCATTTAGTTTAATTTAATTGAAAAGGAATTTACCTTTTTAAAGGAAAATTGGTGGAAAAAACGTCTTAATTAGAATTAGACACTGTGCACCGGTAGAAAATAGTCTCTGGTTTCAATCTGTTTACAGTACACTCTGGGATTAATTTATTAGCTAATAATATTCCACCTCATTGTGAAATGCAAATGTCAAAAAGCGAACGTCTGGAAGGAAAAGGACCTGATAATGATATTTACATGACTTCTGTGGGAATATAACCCACAGTTTGAAAAGTTAGCCAAAATTCCGGAACTAGTTTATAGGAAATGCTCGCATCTGCACTCACAAACGTAAAAATGTGAGGAGCGTAGAGTGAAAGCTCCTGTGCGCATAAAAACTGTAGCGTAAAATCATCTCCTCAAATAGAGAGAATAAATTTCCACAACTGTTGTGGCTACACATGTGCGTTCCAAAGGAATACCAGGATCCTCAACGAGAGTTGTCTTTAATAACTTTTCCTGGACTTGAACGTAAAACTCAACCTAAAAATGTACGCAATAAGGTTAAGTGAGAACTGTAAGACTTGAAGATATATCTACAGTAATACATCTATTCTATTAGCTGCCAGTAGACATTCCAGTGGGGAAAATAGAATAAAATCGAAATGACCGTTAGTCTAGTTTTCCACGCTGTTCTGGGCCACCCGTCTAGTCGTCTATTTTTGTGGTCTACAAGGGAAAATAGATGCAGTGGAACCCCTCAGTTCCCATGACAAAAAAAAATCTACATTAAATTATAAATTCTTCTACTTTGTCTGTAGATCTTAGCTTGAGGGGTCAGCCAACCCCTCAATTTTATATTGCCCGTTCCCCCTTCTACTTTAGTCTATTTTCCCCAACGGACAGTCTAGCGGCAGCTAATAGAATAGACGTACTACATTAGATACATCCAGGAAAAATTATGGCGTAGGTTGGGGCATATGTACGTACATACAAGAGAATTCTACAAGAGTCTTAGTATGTATTCGTACACATCTAAAGGACGTGGGGAAAGTTGTTAAGAAAAATGTGCGTGTGAGGTAGTACAGGGAGAGAGAGAGAGAGAGAGAGCAATGTTGAGTATTTATGTGAGAGAGAGTGGAACTGACTGCGGTATGGAGGGGTAAATGCTATTGAGGAGAAGACAAATCCGAAATTTAGAGGCCAAAAATGGCGCCAATTTACACATTTCATGAGAACTGTGTGGAGTAAAGCTGACTGCCGTGTAAAATGTAATATAGTGGCAAATGGAAGTTTCAGTGACGCAAACTTGGCACGAACCTTCCATTCAATTCGATGAATTTGGCAGTTGCAGTTGGCACCGGCAGTAATCTATGGGAAACCGTCTGGAGTCTTCCACTTGAGCGAATCAAATCTACCGTCCCTGTTTTAAATCATTTGCAAGCCTCTCTTAAGCGCTCTATAGGAAAACCCACATAAATACTGCATACATGTTTATATAGACCCTATAATTTCCATCCTTCCTATTTAACATATACAGGATATTCCAAAATACTCCCTACTTTTAGCTTCAAGACATTTTTGTCCATGTATGTACATACACGCAAAATATTGAATTCAACTACATAGTAGATTAGAACTGACGGCATAGATCCGTGTAGGGAGAGAAACGTTGAGGAATATAAAATTTGGAAAAATCCTCAATAAATCACAATAACGAAAAGGGTGATTTTTTCCCACGTGTGACTCAATACAAGATTCAATTTCCTTCTCTGTTTCATAGTTTCATTTTCATAGGTTTCTTCTCCAGTTTAGGATGACTCCATAGCGTGTAAGTGTGGGGCATGAGTTTCGTGGCTGTAGAGAAATGTTTGACAAATTTCTATTTTAGATGAAGTGGTGATGGAAGGAAAGATTTAGAAGCGTGAGAGAGAGAGAGAGAGCGAGAGAGAGAAGGAAAAGGTATAAGGTAAAAGTATAGGCAAAGATGGTAACAATAACGCTCACATAGCCATTTGTTATGGCGGTGTGGAAGTTTTGGGAAAAATACTGTGAGATTGTCAAGAGTGTAGTATTAGGTTGGAAGTGAGCACATTCATGAACACTATGCTGACTTAACGTAAATGCCAAGAGACTCATGTTAAATTGTAGGGAGGAAAAAAGGGAAAAGGCAATAATAATAAATAAGTGTTTATGTATGTAAGAAAATGGTCATGGAAGAAGAAAAAGAAGGGAGGGAGGTCATGAAGCAGACCAGTTTAATTTATCAGGCCCGGGTATCACATTTGTACATTTTTGGGTGGGAGTTTTTTTTCCTTTGGTCTCTCTCTCTCTCGCTTCCTCCCTATCCTCCTATATATCTAAAAAGCATCTGTAAATATACCATATGTGTACATCATATAGCTTGGCCTTTATAGTAGTATCTCTGTCCAGACCTATAAAGTCTGGAAACTTAAAATCTGAGGAATATGGATGAAAGTGAGGAGTTGTGTGGATTTCTACATTTATAGTAGGAGAGTTGTAGTAGGAGTAAAAGCATGAGAGAGCTCTGTATGTGTGTATGTGTGTGTGTGTGTGTGTGTGTGTGTTTCTATGAGAGTAATGTGGCATTGGTACGAGGTCAGAAGATAGATGAGAGCTTTCGGGCGAGCGGCTGCCCTACGCTCGCAATCTGTGTCACAATTTACGTGAAATATGGTCAGGGGCTAGCCTAATCTTGTAAGATTTGTGGCTCCCGGATAGTGCTGAATGCGAAGGTCTGGATTACATTCATCCTTCCTTAAAGGACCTAACAGCAAAACTATGCACATCTTCCCAACTAACTATCTGCATACTCAAACAGAGTCTTCTTCTCCGGAGTCTCATGTCTCCAATCACACATCCTACTTTGTTATAGAGCATTGCCAGACAAACTACTACCATTCAGTCATAGATGTGGAATTGGCCCAACGTATCTCTACTCTTTGCACATTTAACTCCCAATATAGAATTAAGGGACGTTGGAGAAGAAGAAGAAGAAAGAGCGTGGTAGTAGACGCATAAAATCCCATGGACCAGATTCCAATTATATTTGTTTACTCGAAACTGTCTGACAGGGAAGGGCAGATACTAACTACATCTGATGTCATACTTACTCTTCGCCCCCAAATCCTTGTAAACCTTGTTCTCTTGTGTGTGAAGCATGTGTAAAACTATCCAATGCTTTTACACTCAATTCAATTTTTCCCACTTGTCTATTGCTAATTACTTAGCTCATTTCCAAACCAATCCATTCTCCCAGCTTCCCCCTTTCAATCTTATTTTAAGGAATGTTCCAGAGTCAGAACAGATCTAGAGGAGCTTAGAGAAGGAACTAAGGAAACGATAAATTTCCCCTTTTAACAGGAACACTTTTTTTCTTTTCTTCTGTAGTTTAAAAGTATAGTTCTTTCACTTTCATGTCCAGGGGGAAGGGATTTTATGTGGGGATATAAGGTATAAGTGCGTCTTAGAGTTTTCTTTCTTTGAAAATAGATTATGCTCAGTTGTAAACAAATAGGTTTTAAGGATTTTAGTAATTGTGATGAATTTAAGGATGGGATACTATGCGATTTTAAAATATTTGAGCCGGGATTTTGGTTGCAGCTGTCAAAATTTCTTTGAATGGGGCAATATTTTTGGTGACAAATATTCAAAATGGATATTTGAAAACAAAACGGATTTTTGTTCTATGTCACACATCGGCATTGACTTAGATTAGTTTCCCTGATAATTTAGCTGATACATGGGCTGAATTTTAGGCTGGAGGTTTCAGTCACACCAAGAAATGTAATGGCTTTGTCGAACAAATTTTTTTGCTGTTCAACCAAATGTTTTGATTGCATCAAGGGAAATAATTTTGATGGGCAAAATATGTTATTTACTTCGCCCAATTTTTCATTTTTATGGGCAGACTTTTGGGCTACATCATTCAAATTTTCATATTCTTATTCGTTTATAAGAAAATTATTCATACTATTATAAACGGAAAATTTGGTAATCAAAAAAGTAAATATTGGTTTGATTATTCAGGTCAAAATTTTTCTTGTGAACTTTTTGTGATTGTAAGGGCCTAGGCCAAAATATCAGGCTGAGTGAATTTGATATTTCATTGGTACAGAGTTATAAATCTCGGACCAATACTTTTCTTTCAGTAAATCAACGAAGTTTTTCTTATTGTCTAGTGTATATTCACGTATATTATAGTTCGCCTTTATATTGCCCGTCGGTTTTTCAGATTTAGGGATCAACTTTAGCATTGCATGACCATGGTTAATGTTGTCAATCGGGGTCTTTATGTCTTCATAGTAGGTTCAAAATAATACTCAAATATAGATAGGTGTGAACAGTAAATCATTAGCAGTAATAATTATTTTTGAATTGTTAAAGGACAAAATATTGTTTAATTTCCCTAATTTTCGTTTATTTGGGCGGAAATGAAATATTTTGAAAATTAAATCACTGCATCAGCAGTAAAAAAAAAAAAGGTATGATTCGAGAAATAATGTACGCTTATGGTTGAAACTACCTCCCAAAATGGATTAACTTCCTCCGAGAAATACGAATGGTTAAAATAGTGAAAGGACCAAAAAAATCAAATATTGGAAAAAATGACAGGTTGCAGTGGTAAGGATAAGGGAAAACAGAGATGGATGTTGTAGTGACATGGGAAAGAAAGGGAAGGATGATGCATGGCATTGCCTCAACTATCACTGCAATTCTCATATGTAAAGAAAGAGAGAGAGGAAGGAAGGAAGGGACGTAATGGAGGCAAACAGATTGAATATAGGTGCGAGAGTTTCATAAATTCGAGGCCATTATGCAGGAGAAGAATGTAGTTTAATGTAAAGGGACATTCGTGCAAAATAAATTTGTGTGGTAGCTGTTGCTGGCATTTGTGAAAGTAATTGAAATAAGTTGTGACAGACAGTTGGCTATACACACATACAGAAAATACGCTCCTCTCTGACGTACTACTACTACTACTACTACTATTCCTATATAAAAGCTATAGAGAAAAGTATATGAAAAAAAAACTTTTATGGATTTTTCTCCTCCTTCTCCACCACCTCCTCCTCCTCCGAAAAAAAGAACACAATGTCTACAGTTGCTGTTTGTAGTAGCAATTTTGAATTTGCGAACAAGATAAGATTAAAATTTGAACAAGTTCAATTTTTCAAGTTGATGGAACATGACAGGAAGATTCCCTAAAAACTATATGGAACAAACAGAATAGTGACAAGGGTGACAAGTGATGAAAAGCATCCAATAGACTAATGGAAAGTAAACTGAAACCCGTAAATCTCCATACATCCATTATGTATGTATTTTCGTCCTCTCCTATAGAGCTTCCAAGCCCATAAGCCCTAACATTATGGTACATACATACTCCGAATCTACTCTCTCCCCTTCGCTTTTCCCAACTTCATAAGCCTTTATGTCTTCAAAGACGTCTCCCTCCATATAATACATACTTCCAACAAAATTCAATATCCTGTCCTCTTTACATATGTTTCTATCTCTCTACCTTTTTAACCATCTCTCATGTGCCTGCATGTGTGTCCTCCACTCGTATTTACATATGTATATTTATATATAACACTATCTCCCTTGAATCTCTATTTATTCCCTTTACATTTTTTTCCTACCGTGTATTTTTGTTGTTGTGCATTTGTCCCGACTCCCAATTTCAAAATACTATAAAGTACTCAGTGAGTACAAAAGGCTGCTAAAAGTGTGAACTGTGTTTGAACATATAAACTCTTATTGCTATTTGTCATTGGGATTTTTATCGAAAGATTTTATCTTACCTACAACTATCACGTATATGCATAAGCTATAAGCTCCTACAGTATAACATGAGTAACATAGCACGAAGTACCCTCCTCCCCAAACTTACCTACATTTATTTAAAATGGGGGGAGGGGGTGTTTACGTATGTATACATACAGTACGGAGATTCTGTCTGTCTTCGTTACAGAACAATATTGAATGGTGTCAAAGTATTGTTTGGAGAAGGGAAAACTGTTGGGGTGGTGGGATGATGCGGCTGCGGAACAACAAAAAGAGTAGTAACAAGGCTTATTTTTCTAATAAAATAATCCAGAGACAGGAATAAATGTGGGGAGGAACGTGAATGGTCACCGTAGAAAAACAGAGCTAATACATTACAAATAGCACATGGGAGCTGAACAAAAGAGCTTAAGTAAACCTCTCATGAGGCAGGAACAAAAGTCCCAGTAACTTCAGCCCGTACATCGGTACAGTTACATATTATATTCTACATACATATAATGTGCACATAGTGGCAACTCTTAAAGGTCTGTCTCTCTTCTACATTCGATCACATCAAGTAGTATCTGTATGTTAAGGGAAAGTTGAAGCTTCAAAGGCCGCTATACTATACACAAGCTGGACCTATACAAAAGAATTTAAATCCCAAAACTCAATGTGCCATGTCAAATGTGTTGTGTTCGGGAGGTTGGGCCGTCCTATTGGGCTGCATAATACTTTTGGACAATGTGACCATGTAAATATGACGTGTCACATAAAACCGATCTTTTCCTGCTTTCAATTCGGATTTAGATTTTCTATTAGTGTAACATGACATGCTATTATTTCCCTTGTACCCACTATTATTACATGTGTAATACAGCACAAGGGTTTAGGGAATGGATGTCCATGGAGTTACGCTCCGTGGTCGGCTACGTGGTACATAGTCAGTTTCCTATCAATTCTCAGCCTCTACCTCTACAGTGGCTTTCCCTCCAATGCATTCCCACAATGTACTACTTTCCCAGTATGTGAGCATCTGTACAAGTAGAGATATCTTCCATGCTCTGCATCTATACACGTATAGATAGTAAATGCTTACACAAATAATAATAGTACTGCCAATTGAACAAAAACAATTCGATTGTAAAGCCTCCTGTGTCAACAGGAAATTCTACGGGGCTCGAACATGAATTCCATGAGGCGAATGCATTTATTGGGAGTTATTTCAAAAGCTAAAGGCAATGCTATACTAAAAGCACGGAATGCTTTCACTTCTGAGTGCTGGTGTAGTTGATCATGAATGATGCTTTTGGAAGGAGTAACTTTATAGTAGCTGCTAATCAAGTAATTAAGCTTGCTAATCTGTTGAATGGGTCGGGTCGGCTTCTTTAGTCTTTCAATGGATTTTACTACAACTGTGTGTGTGTATTTTATAGGAAGATGAGTATGTATAAATTCCATGTAAAATTGTTCATCCATTTAAAAAGAGACTGTTTTAGGTTACTTAGAATCAGGATAATGTTTATTTTGAGTATCTGCATGGTTGTACTAATTGCAAGGATGGGAGAAAGAAGACATGTCGTCAAATGATGGTTTAAAAAAATTCATTAATAGAAACCACATTGCTACTCTATTATGGATTTAACCCATACTTAACCCTGGAATAAAGTGAAACATGTTCCTCTTGTTTTTTTTTCACTTTTAGATGTCTGTGTGGAAACGACCCATGCCTAACCTCTGTCACCAGGAAATTATCTCCATCGTATTTTCCTTCAACCCAACCAACTTGCTTTAACATGTGTTTTAGCTTATACATTCCGATTAAATCATCCTCATCTCACATGTCCCCCATTGTTCATGTCAACTCAGGAAGGGACAGTTGGCTTGAGGAATATATCTAAACCAAATCTTCAATCCTCTATTCTCTACAGCAGAGAGTAGTAGCATTGTTGTAGAAATAGAGGGTTCACCTCATATGAAGCGATGGTGCCTCACTTTGAAATTTTACCATGATCCTCATGAGTTCAATTTTTGGCTTTATTCCTAGAATTTTTTTGGGAATTTGATTAGCATCATATTGAATTGTCACGCTTTTTGTAGAATGACAGAAAGAATTTTTTAAATTGAAAAATATGATTTCGTTAAATTTTTTAATGGCTAAATTTTATTTGGAAAATCTGTAAAGGTATGGTTATCTGTAAAGTTAAATCCTACTTAAAAAATATTTATTTAGAGTTTGAGGGCTTTAATCTCGGATTTATTGTAAGTACTTGGAGCACTATGGGAAGGACAGTTGTGGTACATTTAAAATTCCTACATGCTTGGGATTCTTTGGAGAATTCTTGGAGAGGATTGACTTTTATTATGCAAAGAATAAGGCTTCAATTGTTGAGATAGAGAGTGAGAGAGAGAGAGAGAGAGAGAGAGAGAGAGAGAGATTTTTGGGGGGAGAGAATGAATGCCGCGCCACTGTGTAATTTAAGTGGTCTACTGTTGACTTATGGCTAGTAATACGACAGTGTTAGGTAGGGAAATATTGTTGTAAATTTGCATGAGGTAATATAAGAATTGTGTGTACATGTGTATTACATTACATTAGTAGAGGGAAAGAAAAGCATAAGAAAAAGTCAAGTGCTTGTAATTATTGAGTAATGACAGAGTGAAGGAGGAAAAATCTTGAGAAAAGTGATGAGGCTTGAAAAAGGAAAGAAAAGTTGGGGGGAGAGCCGACAGACAGACGGGGCAGACTGCCGAAGTAAATTAACGCGGACAGCTCATGTCAGCATGTACAAAGCGTGGTGTTTGGCCTCTCCGCCTTAGTCATTTATCTTTGGACGATACAATACCTGCCACGAATTTGACACGTCCATCAAAGCACTCCCCCTGAGGATAAAGATACCGCGCCCTTCATGTTCCTTTATACTCCAGCTGTATCCTATAGAGCTCCATATATTATTTCTCTTGTATGTACGTACATGTATATAGAAAAAAAGGAGTATCCTATACCTCTCTCTCTCTCTCTCTCTCTCTCTCTACCTGTCTTACAACCATAAACCTTCCTCCTTCGTCCATAAAACTTGAGACTTGAGAGCTACATGTGATATTTTCTAGCCACCAATTCTGACCATAAGGCTCGATTTTATTATGTACCTTCCAACCAACTCCAAATTATCAGCTCTCACAATTAACAGTCTCATGCAATCATTTTCTAGATGGGCAGAGTAGTATGTATTTTGTATGACACACAGTCTCTATAGCTATACTCGAGGGCTTGTCAGAATTCACAATCTGATGACTTGTACAATCCTTTGGATATTATAGATACTCACAATGAGTCTATGTTTACCTTTTAGATTTTTCTATGTTCACTCACCCAAGCTAATAGTCAGGCACAGTCTGTATATGCTACACCCTTAATTGTACGTAGCTCAAGTAAGTCTGGCCAGAGAGAAAAATACCTGAAGTGAAGGAAATCTCTCGTATGGTTTCGAGTTTCACCAGTAAATGACATGCCATGGAGAAAACATATAAAAACTGATATAAGCATGAATAAGGCGGGCGCTGTTCACGCCTTCATCTCCAAGCTTTAACAATTAATCAAACTTATTTTTTCTCCTAAGCCTTTTTCTCTGCACAAAACATTACATATCACATATCACTACCTATTTTTCTCTAAGCTTTTAATTAAGTTTTATAGGATTTTAACGTAGGTTTATATTTCTATCATATAGATATTTGGTATGAGCCAGGGCTGGAACTACCCTCTGTTTTTTCCTATAGTACTCATACATCATGAGAACCCGTGCTCTATGAATATGGTCAGTGTAATTGGTATATATGTAAATACTGGAACAATTCAAGTATTCAATTTCTTGAGTGTAGCCATCCTGCTGCCATCATAATTTTTCTTGAATCGCGGCATTAGTGCTCATAAACCATGGCCGATGGGGACGGTAATTATGCACCAGACTATTCTTCACTGTTTAATTAGCCTCTGCTTTTTCCTATATAGCTCGGCCTCTCAAATCAATTGACACTCACATATATTTTTTTGGGATGGGAGGGGGGGGGGTAGCTTGAGCCGAAACAAATATTATGCTTTTGGATTCTTTGCAGACAGCAGACATGTAGGTACATGGAAGAGGAGTCAGGAGACGGGATATAAAGCCATTCGTAGATAAACCAGTCAGACAGTGGATAACTTATGAGGTATAAAGTTGAGATAAGTATAAAAGTATATGGATGGGGAAGTACGAGTGCAATTTAATATCTTAATTGCTTATTAGCCTTATAAAGTCAAGAAACGATAAATCGTGTATTTGTCGGCGGTCTGCTCTGTACTCTCCCAATTCTCAATTCTAAGGCATAAGCACATATCAATAGTTGAATTGTATGAGTTATATTATATGGGCTGTGCTGGAATACGTAATGTTATGCAGTGACCACTTTATTTCTATAGCCCATAGCTCTCTCTCTCTCCTATCCTCTTATGTATTTTCCCTTTCAACCGTAAATTATTGAATTCCTTTCTCATTTTATATTGACTTATGTTATTATAAAAATCATTTTTCTAATATTCATAAATCCTCGTTTCCTCTTTTTCTATCATTTGTTTTAGCAGGGTAAATATTTTCAACCCTGCCTGACTCTATAATCCGTGATTTTCATTAGTAAGTCTACATATTCTTATTTAATAAAAATATTACTCTTAAAAACACTTTTCCCCTTTTTTATCCAAGCTTCCCGAAAATTTCATAGAATTACAAAACTTAGAGGGAAAAAAATATTTGTTTGTAGATTTTCCCACACCCTTTAAGCCGCCTTTAAGGGGTGGATTAAGGAAATCATGATTCAAATTAGCATGCGGAAATGATGGAAGTTAAATCTTGTGTAAAAAGTCGTGTGTGATTTTGAAGCTACTTCGAATTCGACTTGAGCGGGAATTCTAAAAGAAAGATAAAAGACAAAGACTATAAAAATTATTTGTCAATTTTTTCTCTCTGAAGACGTCTCAACTAAACAATTTGAGGGGAGAATAAAAATTGAAGGATTTAAAAAAAAGTAATTTTTAAAATAACCCAAAAGGTCATCCCATTTATTTAGCGTTATAGCTACATATGAACATAAGTTTTTGGCTCCGGAGGATCTCTACTGTTGATCTTTAGAATTTAAAGTACGATGTAGTAGTAATATAATGAGGAGAAAAACAAACTAATTAGCCTGAAGAGGCTAGAAAGGTAAACAAACAGAGGAGAAAAATTTCAAGTTACTCTCTTCTCTGCAGCCTTTGTCGAGAGTTAATGTTGAATAAAAGTCGGCAAGGGAGAAGAGGATAAAAGGAGAATTTGAGTATAACTTTTGTTGTTTTTACGACGAGAGGCGACAGACGATTGGAATAGTGATTTACGCTAGAGGATAAGTTAAAGTTCTGCTATTAGCTTATGCATGTATGTATGTATGTAAAGGGATATGTCGGGACTTTATCATGATTTTAACACAAGGAGATTGTTCGGGGAGAGACTGGTGTGAAGTGGAGTGTCATTGGAATTTCATGATGTAGCTTCTACTATAATATCGGAATGGTCCGTTGGTTTTAACTGTCGTCACTCTGCAGTATAGCAGAACACTATGTGTGCGTACATATCAGCTGAGCATAAAAATCTACGAAGGTTCTCTCTTTTAGCGATTGGCTGGGTCCTCATCAATATCACACTTTACCATTCTCCTCTGAAATATATGAGCTTCTTTTATCATCACCTTGTCAGCCTTAAGTAAGTTCAATGTTATACACCAGCTCTCGGAGAAGTGTGTAATATGTACACCTGAAAATCTAATCACTTGTTTCACCCTACCTTTTAAATAACTGCCGTAAATATTTTACACCATTTCCATGCTAACAATAACCCCTTTATTGCCCTTCCTAGAAATTACCCACTTCCTTCGTCAGACGTGCTCCATGTCTAAAGATATTTTTCCGCAACCGAAACAAAATATAAGAGCCAACTAAAATTACAATAGAGCTCGAGGAACTTTCTATAAGAAATAAACGCGAGACTGGAAATGTTAAAAATTTGTAATTAATACTCTAATATTATTTACATCATTGGCTGACAATTTGTTGATTTTGTGAGGATATTTATTTATGTGTAAAGGTATTAAAAATTTATTAATTTAATATTTTACTGGATTATTAAAAATGAGTGACAGTTAATGGTTAAATAAAAGCTGGGCATTAAAATATTCAAGCACTTAAGGATTAAAGTGGACTTTTGTGGTTTGACATTGAACTGAACATAACTGAATAGATTTGGAATGAAATAATGGCACATGGCCAATAATTGGCAAGTGTGTGTTCTCTCGGACAGGTTGTGTATTTGAAATGCGTTTGTAAAGGTTGTTGATGAGGAGGGAAAAAAAGAATGAAGTTTTGTGAGGAGACGAGTACTGCGTGGAATAGGAATAAAATAACAAGCAATTTACACGGTCAGAACGTACGATTGCTTTTAGTATGAAAATTAAAATGTCATGTTGTCCGCCAATAAAAGTAATTTACACTCATAGGCTAACGTCTCCCCATCAAAATACATTTTTCCCACTTAAACCTTCCTGTGTCTCACTCTCTCAGACCTGGTTCGTCGTAAATACATAAAACTCAAGAATGTATCCATCCCTTCTGGCCATCTTCTCTTTCTCTCTCTCTCTCCCCTAATATATGAGCTACATATGGGTGCTTTGGAAAATGTAAACATCGTCAGAAACTTGTTAATAGCTCATCTATAAACATCTCTCGTAGACATCTACCAAGTGTTTCTACTCCAACCAAATTGGTTTCACATTTTTTTTCTCACTACATTCTATACACACCCGTCTCTCAATATCCTTGAAGGATCCATTTCCAAATTTTTGTCATTTCTAAAAATATTTCCTTATTTTATTGAAATAATTCCTCCTTTCCTTAAAGTATCAGCCCCATTTCCTTAATAACTTTTGATTCACACCCAGAAACTCCGATTATGATCATGGAAATTGATGCATTATCTTTATTATTAAAATATTTCTTGAATTTTCATTCTCATGATTATTTCCCCTTTTATTTCCTTCCCATATAAACTTTTCCTACACTAAAGTTTTCCCTTTACATCCCAGCCCCAACCTATATGCATTGCCCTAGAAGTTTACAAATTCACGTTTTTTCAACCAATTCTTTACGCCCATAGAGAAAGCAAAGGACGTATTTTTCCGGTACTAAAAATCTGCCACTTTGTTGAATGCATGATTTTCGTAAAAAAATAACAATTTTATAGCATGACAATTTGGTGACAAATTTTCAAATTGTGTATTTACAGCTAGTGGGACGCATGTTCAGTGGAGCTGTGGAGTGTTGATGTTGTGAGAGCAATTCCAGGAGATATAGAGCAAGTTAAAGGAGCAGTGCTGTAAATAACGTCCGTATAAATTGTGTGTGTAATTATCAAGGTTTATGTATATAAGATTTTAGCTTGTGTACCGCGGTGGCTTCGTAAGCTATAATATAATAGCATTAGGGTGAGAGAAAGGGTCAGTGCATTTAGACCATGTTAATAGATAGAGAGAACTATCCCTTGAAGAAAGTTACAGGTAAAGTATAGTGTGTGTGTGTGGTAAAGAAAGGGATGGATATGAGAAAACTGTATACAAAAGTGCATGTATGTACAAAGTGAGTGACTGGGCTGAGTGACTCGTAGGGTGAGTGAGGAGAAGTACTTGAGTTTTACGGGGCTTTTTGGCTCTTTTCTCCTACATTTAGTTAAAATAAAGGAAAAAGTAGTTAGGTTGAGTTTTCTCCAGGAAAAAAAAGCTCTCGTTCAGGGGTATTTATACATTCTTAAGTTAAGATGGCTGGGAGAGTGGGGAAGAGATGAGGAGCATATACACGTATATAGAGTTTTTTGGGGGATATGAGGTAAAATGCGAGTGAGTACAGTATGTTCTCATTTGATAGGTTGTTTTTAAGGACGGTTGACTTTTCGCAGTAGTCATTTGAGCACGTTGAGTATATGGTGGTAAGTAAGTAGAGGTGAAGCGGGTAGGGGAGCTAATGTTATTTCCATTAGAGAGGCAATAGAGAGCTAGGCGGCCTCGTGTAATCACTCGCCGACGTCCTATAAACCATGATTAAGGGTTATTGCAATCAAAGCTCTCCTCATAAATGCCAGTTTCACAGCCTTGATGGATGCCAACAACGCCAATAAAAACCTTTTACTCCATCCTCCGTCCATTGCGTCCTCCCTCACGTTAAATCCCTGGAGTTTCACCGTTCCCACTCTCTCTCTCTCTCTCTCTCTCTACATCTCTAATAAGTACCTACGTTCCTCCATAGCTATGCACTCAATACAGGTCCATATAAGAAAATCCAGTAGAATCTTCCGAGCATCTTTGAAGCCATCGTATAGAGAGGAACTTATATGTACATGTAGGTATTTACGTATACACCTTCAAACCTTCTCGACACACTGTTGGACAATAAACTCCACTTTTACTCAAGAACACCCAACAAACACACAAGTTGCACACTAAAATCTAACAAGTTTTTAACAAAAACTCTAAGCAAATAATGCTCCGTTATTACACGCTCTTGACTCCAAAAGCCTGTAGAAGTTGGGCGAGAGTAGGAAAACTGCTCTCCACTAAATGCTCCACACAGTTTTAGTACTGTGGCATGTACAGAGATGAACATGGCGTTTGTTTTACATCCTTTGGAAAAGTATCTTTGACCAAATATGCATGGCTATTGGAATGTGGTTACATTTTTATGCTCACACAATCTCTTCCCTTTCGAATAGTCTTTAAGATTTTACCAAATAAAACTATAAGAGGTGAAGCTCGTTACAATTTACTTGAGTTTTTTCTCGGTCTTCCTTGGTAATATTTGGTGGTTCCATCGTCGATGTACATATTGTATGTTGGTAAAAAAATAAAAGCTGGCGGAGACAAAGCCTGAATCAATTTACACGGGTCATGAGATCTCAAATCTTTTTTAACTTATTTGGTACTACTCGTTTCATTGTGATTATATTTATACTGGGCACACTAATTTGCTGCATTCTTATTGGAACGTTTGGGATTAAACGCTTGTGGAACATTGTGAGACGGTGGAGCCATATTTATACTTCATCTAGTTTTCACAGGCAGGGCAGCCACGGATTTGGAACAACAGCCTTTCCAAGAATAATGATAATTGTTTCCGACCATTGCCCAGTGAGTCTTTGATTTTGATGTGGCTGATAAAGTTTTTGTTGGTGACAATTTTGAGTACCTGGTAAGCTATGGTTTGTTTGAACGAGGGTTCATTTTCCCTTAGGATACATTTTTAATTTTTGCTATGAGTAAGTCCATGGGGAATACGTAAGCCCTTCGGTGCGTTTCAGGCTCTAGAGCATTTTAGTAAGCAGCATAATTTGCAACTTATTTCTACTCTGACCCCTATAATTCAGTCATTTTTCAAAGTTTCCAAAAACGGTGTAATGCTGCACTCTTTTTTTTAAACATACTAGTTAAAAAATGAGTCAGAATGAATTAGTTCGGGAGATACAGCCTGAAATACAAAAAATGGCGTTTTTGGGCATCATTTCGTAACACCTTACCCTATTATAAAAATTCCAAATCCGTTGCTTATGACACCCAGTACACGTTATTTTTGATGAAAATGACAAATTTTAAAAAATATGGGGTTTTGGGCTTACATTTTCCCCATGGACTTGCTCTACACAAAAAGGCACTAAAAAAATTTCGTACCGCAAAGCATGCGGAGGCTCTAGTAAAAATTAAGTGAGAATTTTTACGACGATTTATTTCTAATTTCCTGTATTTTTCTTAAAGGGTTTTAGATATTTTAGCAAATACCGATAACGTTTGACAGTCTGTTTTCAATTGTTTGATATCCTTGTGGAGGCGCGAATTTCTACTCCAGGATTTGTTCCACCAGTTCCACCCACGATGCAGCAAATTCAAGCTCGCGCGCCCAGAGGGGTGTGCCATAAATGGATGTTTAGTTAACTACCTGAGCTCCTTGAGGCAGAGTATAGTTTTCGTTCCATTAGAATAATCGGATAGAAAGAAGGATTTGAGATTTAGTAGTTTTGGTTCTGGCTCTTGCCTTTTGTTCTCATATTATATACTAATATTTTAGTACTACTCATATATAGGAATGGACAAGAAGAGCCTTGAGAGATGTGCGTTCGTACGTGTGTGTATTTGTGAGCCTGTGGGCTTAGATTAGAAAATCAGTTTATTGGGCAATGGAATATGAATTATGAGACAGTGTTGTTTAAGTTGGCATTGGCAACTATTATGATTATGACTTTATTTATGATGCTCCCCTATTAATGGTTCTTGCTATAAAAGTTGTTGGGAACATGAGCCTCTGTATGTGTTTCCTTTATGTTTCAATGCACAATTTAATATGTGTTATTTTGGTTGCGAGCTGTTAACTCAGCTACATTTTCCTGCCGGGTGATTTAGTCAAGAGAGAGAGAGAGAAACCGGATGACCATTTTGGTCATTCCACCGTATCTTAATCGACCAGGCGACCGGCAGGCAAATAAATACCAAACTCTCTCCCTGCTTCGTTCTCTCTCTCTCTCTCTCTCTCTCTCTCTCTCTCTCCGGAGAAAACATTAACTTTATATGGTTTTATGTATAAACTCAGTTAGACGCTCTTTAATATCATCCTCATCTCATAAATATAATCTATGGAGGAGAGAGTGGCAAACGGAGAGAGGAATTAAGACTCGTTCATCAAACCACTAATCGGCTTTTTCTTTTCCTCCACCACCACCAACAACAACACCAAAGCCAGCCGTCGTCTCATAATGTTTACACACACATTTCCAAGCTTTCCCAGCCTTAGATTTTTCCAAGCTGTTTTTTCCACTTCTACACCAAAGGACACTCACTAAAATGGATTACGGGCTCAAACCTCATCACATGAGTTCCAAGCTCTTTGATTTATTTTCCCTATTATTTACCTCACACTCAAATGATAATAATAATTCTACGTTCAAAATAATACGATCAAAATTTAGCTTGGTCCCACTTATCCTCAAACTATATTGATCGAAATGATTGTGAAATTTTAGCCGTCGTTAATTTAAGACGAAGCTGTATTTTTAGGAGGAATTAAACTAAATCTGCAATTTTCCGCGCAATTGTGGTCATTACACATAACGCAATTAATTTATTATTAGATGCTGATTAGAAAAACTCTTCTCCTATGGAATTAAGCTGACAATGAGTATTACAAAAAATAGGATTATTTGGAAATATATGAGCTAAATCATAATAATAATGAGAATACTTCATGGGGAGAAAAGTACGAGGAGGTAATTGAGAGGAAAATAATAATGATGGAATTTGTGTTGCGAAATTGTTGTAATTGTATCAGGTAGGAGTAAATTATTGGTGGATTTGATGGGCAATTGGAAGAATATGAGGATAATGAGGGAGTCTAGATATATAAATGCACGGATATTTCTTATCAAAATTTATATGTGGAGCAGCATGTTGGAGGATAAGCATATGTTAAAATTGTTCAAGTCTTGACCAATGTAATGGGATAGAGTAGAAATTGTGGGCTCATTAGTTATACACTAGTTGTGGAGCGTATAAGTACAAGTATATATATTTAAGTGTTGAGATGAGAGAGGGGGAAAATAATTCAAGGTTTTTATACCTATTTAGAATTACAAAGTAAATTAATATCCATTTAGATAAACGTAGACGTGGGTTATAAAAGTAACATTAAGCTATCATCATTTTGTCTTTTAGTCCCGTCGATTTATCATCATTTGGCTCCACTCAAGGCATAATTGTAGAGTCTACCTGAGCATTTGCGTCGTTCAGAATAAACCCCCTTGTACCTTTTTTCCTGTAGACTTTTTGAGAGTGAGTACTCCAAGTAAAGTACTTGCTGATGTTACTAATATACTAATACTGTGTTTCTTGAGTGAGGGAAAAATGCGCCTCTTCCTATATGATAAATGAGCTTACTCAAGGTTCAGTTTGCTCCGAGGACAAAATGTTTAACTTCATTTCCCAGCCTTTCATCTTCTTCCTTCCATATGATAATCATCTCTGAGAGAAAAATTCATTTAGTTAGCATTCTCTTAGTTTGTCTTTTTTTCGTGTCAAATCAGTAATTATTTACGTGCTACTCATAAAGTCTCAATTAATTTCATTTGGTTTTGAGTACTTTTGAATTTTTGGTCGTTTTACTTTCGAGACACTACTTTTATTTAAGGCCGGGAGCCATTCCTTAGGGTTCATGTTCTCACACAACTCACTCACTCAGACAAATATAACCATTTTAAATGATTTAATGGCTAGAATTTAATTATTATTGTTACATGTCCCCGAATTATACAATCCAATCAAGTAATTTGCTATGAATGGGTACAAGACAATTTTACAATGTTTAAAATTTCTACGTTCTAACTAAATAGAACAAGCATGGGCTCAGTGAGAGCTGTGTGTTTCCTCTCAATTACTTGATTATTTATGTCGCCAGAAATATGGGGACTCCAAGAGAAATAAGGTAGGAAAAATATTATTACGTGGAAACTTTTAAGGGGAGAAAAGCTGGGGAAATTATTTTTAGCGACTTTTTCCCTTTAAAAATTACTTTTACTTTCACTTTTTTCGTTGATTTTGTACGTATTACTATACCTCTCATAATTTCAATGTAAAAAACTTATTTGATAAAAGCACTATGTATAGTTATGTATTTGTGGTGTGTATATTAAAATAAGGGAAAAAGAAGTTTGCTGGGAAATAAGAGACAAATGAAAGATTGGAAGATGGAAGAGAAAAGTTGGGCATGCAAATGTAATAGGAAGGTAGTGCTGGAGGTATTTATCCAAGAGCATTTTCTGAGTTCAGGTAGTGTAGTACTTGTGGAGAGAATGATAGGAGAGATTGGATTGAAATTGAGTTAGCTTGAAAATAGGCAATGCGTTTACGCATTTCCACAAAGGTATGAGAAGGCTTGAGAAAACAAAGAGTGGTACGGAAGCAGGATGGTTTTGACAGGCGACTTAAATGCGTGAAATGAATTTAGCCCAGGTCTCTCTCTCTCTCTCTCTGTTCTTTGACGACAGCTCGCTGATTCACAGACTTCCAACAACCTCTCTGTGTCTACACATATATATACGATCTCAACTTGTCATGTCACAAGTGAAGGAGTGAGAGAGAGAAGTAAAAGGAAAAGGTAAAAACCAAAAGAAATTAGAATTTGTTCAAGCTATGACGAGGATGAGGATGACGGCGATCTTATTATTATACCGAGGCAAACGTGATGCCTTTGACGTACCAATCATGCTCATGTGTGTTTTACTGTTCCCAACATCCTCCCAAAGTCAAGAGAGTCAGTACTCATATACAGACAGAGGAAAGTAATGTACTACTTCCAACGGTTTTTCCCAACTGGCGGGCTTCTCATATAATAATCAATGAGTTATAACGTTTGGTAGAAATATTGGAAAAAATTCTATTTTACATTCCCTTTCCTCTCCACTTTATACTCAATGTTCTCTCATAAATATTCCTAATTCAAAAATCACATTATTATTTTTTTTACTCTCTATACACTCATATTCTTTCCTTTGACATTTAAAACGCTATTTAGCATCCCCACACCAAGATTCTACTCTTTGTTAGAGGGAAACCGTAATTCCTCTGGTTATTATGTATACACTTAAAAGACAAGACTTGCTCCAGAGAACTTTTTCTAAATACGTGACCTGAAAAAATCAATGGAACTTTTGATATTTCCCGAAGTTACACAATTACAATATTTTAAAATCCCTTGCTTTAAGGAGTAGCTTTACAATAATGTAACAAATCCCGACCCAAACGGCTTCATTACTTTGATAAAAATAAAGGCCAGGAGAGTTTCAAAAGATTTTCAAAAGCTTCTAAATGAAGTGACTCTAGAAATTATCTACGAACACTGAAGTATTGCTGCTTGAATGAATGACTACAGTCGTGAAGAATACAGTAAAATGATGAGATGAAGAAATGTTATGATTTCATGAGTTGATTTTATAGGCTACATAGTACTGGCTAATGTTAACAAATTGCAGTCGTTATCAGAAATGAAGTTAAAAGCATGATTCGTTTTCTTTCTTGTGAGCAACAAAGACGTAATTTTCTTTAAACTAAGCAGAGAAAACCATCCCATCTTATTTTCACAAGTCCTTCCACTATTGTTCACACAGGGAAGCAAAGGCTTCCATCTTCGGTGAAGGTGAACAGAGGCCCCGGATGGTCCTCTCGAGTGGGGGGTGCAAACATGGCCGCGAAAAAAATTTTCTTCCTTTATTTAGTATAAAATGCTGGCATTGTTCGGAAGGAGCAAAGTTTTTAGTGAAAAGTAGGAAAATGGTGATTTTGGAGGCAATTTCGGCACCATTTTATTAGAAAAACTCAGTTTAGTAGATGCTGTTGTGGTAGTTTTGTTGCTGTTATGGTATTATTTGCTGGGGTCTGAATTGCCGGGGGGTACAACATCACTACGTGTAGGGACGTGAAAGCAGGTGAAATTTGTGTCCAAAGGGACTAGTCCTTCGTAGGTTCGATATTGTGACTAATATATTCGTGGAGCCAAGTTGCGGCCCAAACATTTAGTCCTTCGAGCCGGATCATCTGGAATCAGTTTTATTTGTCGTAAAGTATAGGGTAATTAAAGTTACATGAAAATGGATGCATAACATCCAACTCTGAGAAAGCTAAGTCGGCGGAGACTAGGTCAAGTGTAGTTGGAAAGAAAATCTTAAATTGAGAAGTGAAGCAGGCGGTTAGTAAGGACCTACCATTCGGAGGAAATCCAGAGAAAGGGCCGATGTTCCTACGGATATATGAAAGGACAACCCAAGTATATGGATTGACCGATGATGAAAATATGCTGAGGCTCAACAAAAGAGTAAAGCCAGGGAGGCGGTGCTGCCGGTATTGGGGATTCAGGAGAATGTTTTGTCGGTGATGCAAACTCTAGGGATGATGTTTGGCCGACCAAGTTATCGAGACTATGGTGGCAAAGATACGTGGAACCCGGGCACCTAAGGGAAGCAATTTCGCTGGCCTTCAACAAAGTTAATTCCCAACATAAGGGCAGTCATTTATTAAAAGTGAACATGTTTTGCTTCCCCCATGGAAGAATATTTGGTGAAAACGGCCCTTACTTATACGACAGCAAAAAAAATGATGCGGTCACTCTAAAACATGATTTTTAAAACAATCTTATTGGAATTATTGGCTTCTCCCAGAGGATGTCTCAGTACTCGAGGGAGGATACCGGGATGATTACATATCTTCATGAATTAGGATTCGATACCGCCGTACCGTACGTATTTCCAAACGAGGAGTACGTCAAGTTCCTGCTTTAGAATCAAATAAATCCCACGTGGCTACTAAAACTAGATGGGTAGCAAAAGCACCAAATTACCACGTCTCTCAGATTTTTAAATATTTTGGTCGGAGTCTTCATGTGGGAAGTGTCCCCTTTGTTGGACACTATTTCCGAATCTGTTGTGCATTGGTGAACATATTGTTATCCGAACATAGTTTTGAGTGAAAGAGCTTTTCAGTTGGGCAACCGCATCTTGACAAGTCAAATGAACTTCAAGCTTATCTTGTGAGAAAAGATTTATTTAATCCAAGAATTCAGTGTAATTAGCGTGATATGTCCGACGAAGATTTCCCAAAAAATGAGTTTGGACGATTTCTTTAACCTAACATTTAGTATTTTTCAAATCAGATTGTCTTCATCTTGAGCCGCCGCTCAGGAATACCTTTTCCAGGTTTACAAAGAGGAGCCTGACATTTTGCGGGTGAAGAAGTGGTCTCGAAATTCAACATCGACATTATACTCCTGGTTGTCTGATGTTTACCAAATCAAAATGACAAAGAATCTGTATTTGGATGGTTTTGCACCTGTCGGGGAGAACTAAGACCAGAAGGGATGTGTGCTATCACTTGCGCTATTTTGTGGTACGTGCTTTACTTGGTATCAGCCAGTTATACCCCGTCCGTCCTTTGTCATTTTACAGTATACGTATGATGCTGCTGAGCTGCAGGGAAATATAACATCCGTAAATGTTTGATGATGGTGTAGTCATTCATATACATGTATGAGACAATGGGTGGAATACCATTTTACGACCCAATATTAATAATGAATTTTTAATATTTTTATTGCAGGAATCAATATCGTTTTAAAACTTCTGGTTAACGAAAAGCGCAAGTTTTTATTCATTCTGTACGAATTGTATTACAATGGAATTTACATCACGAGTATCTAAGAAATAATTAATATAAATGGTCATAAAGTATACCATCATGTTCACTAACTATCCAGTTTCTAAAATACGCTCACTGTCTCGCTGTCTTGCGTTTCCACATTTCATTCTAATCAAAAATCTAGTACAATATATTTGCAAATCTATGCATTCAAATATTTCACAAAATATCATTTTCTAAAACTCAGCCAAAATCATTTCCTAAAACTCGTCCATAATCTTATCAAAAATATAATCCAAAACTTCAACGCAAATATGATCGAATATCTCATCAAATACTTCATCGAACATCTCATCGAATAAATCGTCGAATACCTACCTCATCGAATATAGCATCGAATATCTCATCGAACTTCTCATCAATTATCTGTAGGAAGACAAGGGGCGGGATATCAGTTTCCGCCTGTGTGAAGGCAAGGAGTGGGGTATCAATTTCCGTCTGTGGGAAGGCAAGGAGCGGGATATCAGTTTCCGTCTGTGGGAAGGCAAGGGACGGGATATCAGTTTCAGTCTGTGGGAAGGCAAGGGGTGGGATATCAGTTTCCGTCTGTGTGAAGGCAAGGGGTGGGATATCAATTTCAATCTGTGGGAAGACAAGGGGTGGGATATCAATTTCAATCTGTGGGAAGGCAAGGGTCGAGATATCAGTTTCCGTCTGTGTGAAGGCAATGAGTGGGGTATCAGTTTCCGTTTGTGGGAATACAAGGGGCGGGTTATCAGTTTCCGTCAGTGGGAAGGCAAGGGGTGACATATCAGTTTCCGTCTTTGAGAAGGCAAGGGTCGAGATATCAGTTTCCGTCTGTGTGAAGGCAAGCGGTGGGATATCAGTTTCCATCTGTGGGAAGGCAAGGAGTGGGGTATCAATTTCCGTCTGTGGGAAGGCAAGGGTCGAGATATCAGTTTTCGTCTGTGGGAAGGCAAGGAGTGGGGTATCAGTTTCCGTTTGTGGGAATACAAGGGGCGGGTTATCAGTTTCCGTCTATGGGAACACAAGGGGTGGGATATCAGGTTCCGTCTGTCGGCTATCTTGGACACGAATATGGCTTAGCAACTTGTGCTAAGTGGTAAAGAATTTCATTGCATGTTTTGTTGCTTACTCATTATTCATTTGAAAAAAACGTAACTCGGAGTGCAAAATGTTGAAATAAATAAGCAGGTACAACAACCATCTTGTTGGCTTCATCATTATTTATGGGATTTTATTAGTCAAAGATTTACTTATTTTCAATTTTTAGTCGTCTTTGAATAGCTTCATTTAATCGAATTCCCGGTTTATGCCCACAAGGGTTTATATGATTCAACATAGGGAGGTCAAGGATGGAAAGCATTTTTTTAAATGCTCGTTATTATTTTATTCGACCAATTGCTGTAGAAGCTTACCTCTGGTCGGTGTGCTCTCAGTTTAATGGTAAAATATGAGCAAGTTTCTGATTATATCGATTTCGTAAAAATAAGAAGGCCTGAGCGGTCAGGGAAAAACCCCCCTTTCCTTGAGCCAAATTACACACCACCCCCGGGATTCGAACCCGAGTATGACTCAGACGACCCTCGAGTAAACCCGAGTCCATTGCCGCTACGCTAATGGAGCTTGTCTTTCGTAAAAATACATACTTAGGCCTCAACACTTTTTGTGATCAAAGGGACTGGTGCTTCGTAGAGAACAAATGGTTCGATATTGTGACTAATTTATTCGTAGAGCCAAGTTGCGGCCCCAACACTGAAGGGTACAGAAAATATTCCAAATATTTCTCCATTCATAAAATATGTGAAAATTCTAGGATGAAGGAATTCAAGGGAATCAAATTATTGGTGATTTGCGTTAAATTATTGTTTCCGATTGAGATAAATATGAGGATGTAAATTCTGAGGTTAAAATCTGCAAAATATATTTATATTATACATACATAATTACTAGGTTTGTGTATACAAACAATACATAAGCAGCAATTTAAAATTAGACGGGCTTGAAGGTGAGAAAGGAGGGACGGAGCGAATCAAAAATGTCAAAAGATTTGTGTTAGTAATTAAGGGGATGATGATGATAAGTTAAAGCAATTGTGTGGATATGGAGACTAATGGCTTGTTTTCGGATGTTTGAACCGGACCAGTAGCTCCGTCTGAATGTAAGAACATGCCGGGGATTGTGATTTAAGACTTGATGATTTTCCTTATGAAACAATGAATATGTAAGAAAAAGTTGGGAAGGGAAAACAGCGAGAGAGAGAGTGAGAAAAGTGTGAAGTCAGACGGTTGACTCGCGGAAAAACCGTCCATGTCATCCAATTTTGTTTCATCGGAAGCCAAGCGAAGCCAAGAAAAAGATGGTTTCCAGCATGATGAGGATGATCAAATGAATTGACGCTGTGGTTCTCAAGTTATTCCTTAGTCCTTTCCATCCTTTGCCTCTCTTTTGTTCAGCTAATGGGATGGGAATGACGGAGCGAAGTTGTCAGCGAAATCATCCTCCTTTCGCCAATGGAAATCAAAAGATTGACTGCATTTTCTTTCACAGTTCTCTCCCTCTCTCTCTCTCTCATTGCCTGGTGCGAGCCTGTCTGTCATAGAAACATACTTATTTAGACCACACAACCAGAGAGAGAGAGAGACCACTTGAAATGCTATTCCATCTGTAGATTCCTTTACTCCCTTTACACTTCACACACATTCTCTTTTGAGTGTGTAGATTAGAGGCGAAAGAAAAGAGAACATCAGAAGACAAGAAGCCGCAAGGCCGCCCCACACAAACTTCACATTACCATCAAACAACATTCACAACCATTGGAACCTACTGATCGCTCACTTTTTTAACATAACTTCCATTCTCTCAAGCTCTCAACATATTTATTCCCGCTACTCACACTTATTACTCCAGCCACTCCACACAATCTAAAGCTCCATATACTTTGAATGTCAGAACCTGTTTTTCCTTGTCAACTCTCATTATATAACTCCTTGCTCCTTAAATAATGCTAATTTTAGGTAATTTTAACAGCATTCCTCTATCTCTGAACATTTACTCAATTTAATTCAATCCTCCTACACATAAGTAACTTATCCCTGTCAACGTGCCCAACATTTCAGCAACTTTTATCAATACTACTCCGTACCCCCTAATTATATTTATCTATACACGTGCTCACAAATAAGTGACCATACAAGAAACGCGCCTTGTAATTACTACATACTTTAGTTCCTTACCTTAATTAATAACTCTCCTTATAAGATAATGGATTGAAAAAAAACTGTTGTGATTATTACTAATTTTATTTCTAAAGCTATGAAGGTATTGGCATTTAGCTCCAATCATTGAATTTCCATATGTTAAATAATAATCAAGTTTGAGTGATTTTCTACCACTCGACAATAGTGAAACATTTGTAAGCATTTCAGTTTACATTTCTATACATACGGAATTGTAAGCGTGTGAGAGTATGTGTAGATTTACATGGAATTGTAAGCCTTTGAATTTATAGCAATAATACAAGGGAAAGAAACTTGCTTGTATTAGGGGTATAGACGTATGTGTATAGCTTTTATAGGATATGATTGCTTTCATCCAGCATCCGCTTTAAGAATTTTTCTTATATCCTATGCTTTGGGATAGCTTTAGCATGTAAAAATTATATATATGCAGACTAGATAATGCAGACTTATGTAAAATAGATTCAAGCATATGCATGTTGGGGAGGCATGATCATGAATAATGAATGTATGGCGGAGGAATTGATGCATCCCCATGTATTAAACATATACGGTTGCATAAGTCAAAATCAGGACTACTGGCGCATTTGAATGGAGAGAGTATGATATTATGTAATGGCGTGCATTCTAAAACGTGGGACTTCAGATCCTGTACATTATAAGTATGTGTAAATATGTATTTGATATGGAATAAAAAAGCATAAGGTATACTTTGTACATTGAACTATATAGTGATAAGATAGAGTAATAAGATAGAGATATAAGTGAGACGGAATGTACGGTAGTATTGGTAAAGTATATGAAATTCTGGAGCTTTTGTTGTATGTATGTAGATATAATATTAGGGACGTGTGTGATAATAACATGGATGAATGAGGACGGTGTGTGTGTGTGTGTGTGTGAGTGTGTGTATGAGTAAAAGTGCAAGGATTTCGCCCCGAGTCAAATCTGTCGTCTTTCCTCTCATTTCATTTTTCATTGGAAGCCTGTCATTTCTTACCAAAGAGCCTGGAAGCCGCGGAAAAGGAGAGACAGCCGAGAGAATTGATGGGAGATTTCCCATTATTTATACTTGCTGCCGTCATGAATCCTCTCCCTTTATTTACTGTCCAAAAGAAACTGACTGATTAACTGACTCTCTCTCTCTCTCGCTCACTCACTCTTTCTATACGCGCTTCAAGTCTTCTTCTCTCTCAACTTGGCTCTTTTAATTCCAATTTTATTCTCTTAGCGTCGGTGGTAGTTTATACAATCTGTCTCATTCTCCGAGAAGATAGCTTAAAAAGATCTTGGTGTGACAGACAGAGAGAGGAAATCTTGTCTCATGTGTTAACGTTGTGCACATTTCATGTTCCTTAGATATTTTTTTAATACTCTTCCTAAATGCCTTGGAGACATTTGTCCTCGTCTTTCTTTCATGAGATGAAATTATTCCGAATATAAATGTCTTCTGCGTAGTCCTTTAATTTCTACAAATTAGTCATAGACAAGAGTTAATTTCTCTGTTGGAGCCAATTTCTCATGTAAAATCCAGCTCTAATCATCTTTCAGCGCCATCTCCTATCCTAAGCTAGAATGAGGGTTGTAATGAATGGGATTTTAAGAAAAATGATTATTTTTTATTTTTCATGAGAATTATTTATTATAGGTAGATACTTTTATTGTACTCATTTAGAATGATAAAGATTTTGGAATTTAATTTGCAATTTTTTTTTTAAATCTGACCCATTTGTGAATCATTAACGATTTGTTCACAATGATCGTTGGAGTTTAATTATTCTAAAGGGAATGTTCAGCTTGGGTAACCCCTTCCAGGATGTGGTTTCCCATCCCAAGCAGGAACTGGATCAAGGCATGTGGCTCCTCGGCAAAAATCAAAGCAACATAACTGCGGACCGGGGCAGTCATTATCGGTTTTGCATATTCCCACACTATTTGTCAAGACCCTGTCGTCTGTACAGTGCTCGTATTGATTCTCTTGGAGCATGGACCGTGGACAGTAACCAGTTCCTTTGGCTGGGATTTTATATGGATTTTGATTTTTAGTAGGAATTAGATATTTGGGATTTTTGGTTACGTGTTTTTAAACATTTCCAAAATTGATTTGTACATGTATAAAAATTGTCTTACTTCGGAGATCACAGGTCTTTGGGTAACATAATGCAAGCTTTCCTGGTTTTTGACAACTGCAAATCCTGCAGTCTTCATAGAAGAGGAATGTTTTTACATCACAGAAAGCTAGAAAATAAAAAGGGGATATTATATGTTTCTCGAGGCAATTTTCTAAAAATGTCTGTGCCAGATTTTTACAAACTTCATTACCAAATGTTTTATCAAACAGTCAAAAATGTTTCATACGTTTCAGTGCAAGATTTCTACAAATTTCTGTACCAAATTATACACTTTTCAGTATAAGATTTTTACAAATTTCAGTACCAAATTTTAACAAATAGTACCAGATATTTACAAATTTTACTACACTGGGTTTTATCACGTTCCCATTGAACCTTCAAATTTTTATACACTTATTGTTAGTACACCTCCCCAATAGTAATAGTCATTTGCATCACATCTGTCACCTGCTTTTTGGGCTTTTGATTTTTTAGCGGGATTTTTAATTTTGCTCTGAAATTCCAAAATTTGAAATGGGTTTTAACATTGGAATTTTGAATTTTCATAGTTCAAAAAATTTAATTTACTCCCACAGAAGCACCATAATAGACTTCTTTGGTATGTTTTTCACAATGAGTTCGTTCTGACGGAAATCTTATCCTGTTTTATTTCAGTTTAGATCCATGTTAAAAGGACTCATTATGTCCACGTTGGTGAATATAACTCTATAGCAGGTACATGGCTCTATCGGCTCGAAAAATTCACTCAAATCACTATGATTCCACCATTCAAATTTACGTGTTTTCAATTTTTGTATAAAATGCACCAATTTCTGCTCACACTTTTTATCCATAACAAGACGTCGAAAAACGCCCAATTCTTTTTTTGTACTTTTTCCAAATGTTGAACAGTTTCCACTAAATCATGCTTATTCTACGGTATGTACTGTTATTATGGAATATAAACAATGTAAACAATTTCAACAACACAGGTAATCTAAAACTGCTATGACAGTCAAATAAATTTTAAATTATTTCAAAAAATTTCGAAAATTTGAAATTCCAATTCTAAACTTCTTTAAAATTTTGGCAATTAAATGCCAAGAAAAAATTTAAACAATCCCCTTTAAAAAACGAAAGACCAAAACGCAGGTGGCGGACACAGTACAAAGGACTTTTGGGGTGATGTATCGAGTTTTTAATAAAAATTTCAGAAATTTTGATTGTAGATTTAAGCACCACATTTTAGGATATTTCAGTACCAAATTGTTACAAAGTTTTGTATTAATTCTTCCAAAGTCGCAATTTAAATGAAAGAAACCCAAGAATTTAAAAGATATTTCCAAATATTCGTACAATTTTGAAGTTGAACCTACGTTTATTTTGTCCTCGCTTTTTTAGTAGATTCGGCCCCCCTCGTTGTTGCCCCCTTGGTGGAAATGGTGGTTGTGCAATCACACAGACAACTGACATAAGTGTAAATGCGACTAAAAATTCTTTAGATCGCATTTTAATGACTAAAAAATTCTTTAAAAAACTCCTTAAAAAATGCTATTTTTTAGTCAACCTTTCCACCAAACTAGAGCTGAGAATACCCTCAAGTCATGATGCACTTGATCAATTACGGACTACCTTGTAAAGAAATCCAGAAGCACCTACAATAAAGTCCCATTGACACGAGTATTGTTCATCAGCTTTTACAACCAATTCATTTCCCAAAAATTTCATGGTAAATTAATCATTTATTGCTTGTATTTTAAAATACATTTGAGCACATTGACGTCCTTTATTTATCTTCCCATGTGTGCACTAAAACAATCATTTTCCCCACAATTACCAACTTTCATTGATGTCAACCAAGAATTTTCCAATGCAATGGCAAATTACAAAAAAATATCAAGAGTAATGTTTTTCATAGAAATTACATAAGCGTCTCCTCCTTTTCATGCCCAAAGAAAGCGCGTGTGTTCCCCCTTGAAAAATTGTTCAGTAAGAAAGACACGGGCTTTTTTCTTAGAATTATAACAATAACACATAATAATTACCACTTACGTGCAAATCGGGCTTTGTCCATACTCTCCCCTAACTTTTGATATTTAAACCATCGTTTTGTTAGACAGGTAATTGACCAATGATGGGTTAGGATAAGGTCGCTGTAGAAATAATATGAGGCAGCAGCCTCTCAGTAATTACTATACCTAAAAGTAACTCACATAACCTATCACCATCAGTCTGCCTCATGCCTAGCCATTGCCCAACTAAATTAAATGTTTCAAAAAAAATTGATACTTGAAACTAAACTACTCAACTGACTGAGCTTATGCTCCTCATGAAATCACAACTATTATCATCTTTTTATCTTAACGGAGCCACAGGGAAAGACCTCGTATAGTTCTCAAGTCCAGACACAGCAGTTCAGTTACCAATTTAAAATATAGATCAGTCATCCTCAAGTTCTTCTACGCTCCACATCGCCCGACTATGATTTCCCTGCATTTGTTAGCTTATGATTATTATCATTATCTTGGTCTAGCTTCTTTACCTTTTAGCTCTGGCTCTCACCAAAATCCCCGTCTTTGTTCATGTATCCAAAAAATACATAATAAATACATAGAAACTAAATTAGCCAATGGATTCACAAAAATTATTTTTTTATACTTTTAGAGGCATCCTTAAAAGCTTGGGCAGAGTCAGTCCTTGATGCTACATTGTATAGGGCTCCTGACATAGGAAAAACCAGCTCGTCCCAAAAGTCTCAGGCTCAATGATTTCCAGAAATTTAAAAAAAGCTTCTCTTAAAATGTACAGTTTTAAAGGGAATTTAACTTGATTTTGCAAAAAAATTCTTTTATTGCTGTCCATTACAGTGTGAGAAGTGTTCAAAGCTCTGAGCACGTAATCATCTGCCAGATGGGTTATAAAACCAGAGTTGTTTATGACTAGGGAATTTTAACGCCTTCAAGTCAAAATCTGAAACAATAAGGTAATAAAAGGGGAAATGACTGAATAGATAAATTAGTGAGCAATATATATATATAGAATTGTCAAGGCGTACTTTACAAGGTATCTTTACGTTTATAGCTACAACCCTCTATTTTTTCCAGTCCTTGGAATTGTATGCTTACAACAACAGCTTATAAAAAAACAATCTACCTTCAATTACCTGTCCATGCCTCATATAGGAAATGATACGGAAATTCATACCCTTACGTAAGCAACCAGACAAAAATACAACGTCCTCCTGAACTTTTTCCTTGAAAAGAGCTTTTGACATAATTTGCTTTAAAATAATTATTGGATGAAATTAATTTCAATTTTTTTACAATGATGATAATTACTGCGTAGCTGTAAATGAATGAATGAATTAATGCAGATATTTCTTTAGGTTTATCAAGCAAGGGGCCTTTGAATGTCTGAAAAGGTGAAGGAAGACCGACTGGAAGTGTCCACAAGAAAAAGAGAGAAGATTGAAAAAAAGTGTAGGAGAGGAAAAGTTGGGAGTTTTAAAAGGAAACTCTGCTGTTGTTCTTCTGGTGAGGTCGCACATACAAAAGGGATGAGGTGAGCTATGCTTATATAGCATAGAGTTAAAAAGCATATGGATGCTGCTGACGACTGGTCATAAGCCTACATGGCATAAATGGTGACTAAGGGAATGCCAAGTGAGAGTCATTGAGTCAGTTGCATTTCATTGCAACCAGAAGAATCCATTACTTACATGATATTGCGTATGGTTTCGAGAGATAATAAAGGAGAGGAGAGAGCGAGGCGAAGAGTTATGGAAGCGTGTAGTGGCATCGGTTCTTTGATACTCTCTGGGGTTCCGAGCAAAGTCGGCGCCGTGCCGAGACTCAGCCCATAATTACGCCTGTAATTTGACCTCCTGCGGCCCACTGTCATGGACAGACAACCCCGACCATCCAGTCACAGTCAACCACCAATTATTCTCTGTATAGTTAGATCCTCAAAAAAAGAAACCAACCTGTCCAACGTAGACAAACAACACACACACACACACACACACTCATAGCAAGATCCAGGAGAAGATGAAACTCGCAAGTCGCAGAATCTTACACCCTCACTCACATCACATGTCCTCCTCTCAAAGAAAATGTCTTCTTACCCTGTAAAATGACTCAAAAAGACACTTACACCATTCTTATCACACACTCTCCATGAAGGGAAACCCAAACCTCATCATTTGCTTAGTACTAAGAGTAGCAGGAGCAGGAGGAGCGGGAGCAGTCAAAAATATGGCATTCCTCAACTAACAAAAGATTTTATAGAAGGAAAATTCATGCTATTTTCCTTTATAAATTTTAAAAATATGACTTATCTCTGAAGAAAGATGAGCATATCTAAATGTCCAATCTATGGTCAGATCGTATCCGGTTTTTTTTAAAAGGAAACTTTGTATGTGTAGAAACTATATGCTGGCTGATTTATAGGAGATGACGCCTTGCACACAAATACCTAATAATTTTTCTTTCTCTTTATTACAAATATGTATGTTACGAGGGGATTTTTTCCTCTCCTATGACTCATTTAAATCATGTGGAGCATAAAATTTCCCCTGTGACAGTTTTATGCTCCATGTCAAATGTAAACCATTGTATTGAATTCCATCGCCTGATTGTTCTTCTCCTAATGGTGTCTCCATGTTTGCTTTAACAATACCATAATAATAATTAACGATTCAGAGAGACACCGCAAGAGCTTTTACGTGTGCACCAACTGCCCATACTCTCGGCATGACTACCTTTTAAACTTCTTTTAAACTTTTTCTCTCTCTCTTTTCTTTTCTTTTCTTACATATGCAACTATATTTTATTGGCAAATGTTGAGCTTTTTTGAGTAACTTACAACTTTTGCAAGAGTCATACTGGTTGGGACTGACCTTGATGTAAATTTTTCTAGAGGAATTTCCACAGGAATACAAGTTAAAAATACAAGCTATGGATTGGTTACATAGAAATACATAGGAAATGTTTCTACAGATTTATAGCTATACCTGTAATAATAATTATCAAAACGTGAGTATATGCTGCGCGTCTTGAAATAAAAATACAAGGAAAAATTTATTTATTTATTAAACAGTGAAACGCTCAAAAGGTACAGAGGATGAGGATAGAATGCATTCTAACGGGGGAGATGGAGAACTATGGAGCTACTTCGCGGTACTTTCTTTAGCCCTCAAGCCTAAAGGAAAGGGCCCTTGAGGGATGGACCTTTCTCAATCAACAAAAAGGCCAGTTCTTTCACCCAAAATGAGGGGAAACATTTCGGGAAGCAGACATTTTAGTGCATTTAAAAATTAGTCTTGATTTTGTAATTTTTTGGGTGATATTTTCTGGGGACATGTGTGGATTTTTGTAATAAATAATTTTATGAGTATAATTTCTAGGGATGAATAATAATAAGGGGAAGGGAGATGTGACCTTCTGGGTATTTGTAAAGGACCAAGGGCTTCTCCGGAGATAAAGGAAGCTAAGAGAGATAGTGGAAGAGTGCAAGCTGGATTTCCCACCCATTAACTCCATTATGTGAGCTTTGCCTTCTTAATGGGATAAATGGAAAAGCAAAAGCTGGGGGGGAACGGAACTTTTGTTTTCACGAGTTTCTCGGGGGTCTTAATGGGGCTAATGGGAAGCTTAATGGGACTAATG
>JAQFXU010000496.1:0-51412 GCA_034693705.1 Spatulosminthurus flaviceps | reverse complement strand
CTGCTCAGGAGGAGTCTAGTTTTACGCATCGCTAAAACAGACGTTAGCTTAGAACAAGGCAGACGCTGCCTAGTTTGACGCAAGTTAGTCATTTGATTGCTAGTTTAGCAGCAGTGAAAATTCAGGCAGACTTTGACTGGCTAACTAAAGTCTGAATTTAACAACGCGCCCAATATAAAAGATTAAGCAAGTTGATTGATTATGGTTACCGGGGTCCAATTTGTAATCGCAGTTGACTTTGTTGGCACAATCGCACGATTCGTCCTTGTACTTGCAAACGGACAATTTTTTAAATCCTGTATCCATCTCTTCCTTGATTTGGTTGAACTGTTCCACATAATTCACAAAATTTACAAAAATGCGTCCAAGGTTTAAGTGTATGATTGTATTAGCCTAGTAATATTACCCGATCAAAGTCCTCGTCCGACATGGACCCTTGCCCTTCCTTGATGAGGAGTCGGATTTCCTTTCTTAAAAGGGTATTCTTGAATTTGGGCCAGAGAGGGAATTTTAAATTGATGGTGTCCGTCACGTTTTTTTCAAAGTCATAGAAAAATTCCTCTCCGCCTTCCTCATTCTCCTTCTGTATGATTCAAAATAACATCATTTAAAAGGATTAAAACACAAGCTCATATTTCCTGTAAGATTTTGTAAACAAATTCCGGGAAAGAATGCTTCTTTCCACAAACATTTACACAAGTTTTTAGTACACAACATTATATGTATGGGCACGTTGTAACTTTCTCTGACGTTTAGCCTCATCTTATAGCCCAAATGTTACACACGACTATGCAGATATTCTGCCTTTATAATGTTACCCATTTCAAATGACGCACCCACATTTTTATCAAAACAAACGATAGGTTTGTTCAAATACACGTTAAATTATAGGGACTTGCAAAATCCTTTACTTACCGAATCTTCCTGGCTCTCAGATTTTGACGACTCAGCACCTTCCGCATGCTTGGATTTCCTCGACGTATCATCTTCGTACAATTTAACGCTATCGCTGAAACATAGCCGGGACATTTTTTCCTCAATGCTCTCCAAATATTTGTCCGCACCTCTCTCTTGTTCTTCAATCTCCAGCTGAAGCTCTGATTTCTTTGGCAGCTTTTTCGCTTCACGTCCTTTTTTTGGCGGGAAAATGGATTTCCCACTGTGGTTTTGACGAATGGCGTTTCTACCGTAGTTCCCTGGGCTTGGTGATTCCGAGTGATTTGTTGGGGGTTTTGGCCTTGGCTTAAATTGTGACTTAACCATTTTTCTAGGTCTCATCTCACAAACGTATTTGGGCATGCCTCCTTCCTCCATCACGAGAGGTAGACTGTCGGAATCATCATCGTCTAATTCGACGTCAAACTCGTCACTCTCTGCCGTCTCTGCGGACCTCTTTTCCCGGATTTTACGACCTTCTTCACTTCGAAATAGGTCAAGGAGAGGCTCTAACATATTCAAGAACGAGTTCCCGGAAGTTACGCCTAGTTTTCCCAACTTTGTCTGCTGGCTCTTAATTGAACGAGGCAGTCTTCGCGTTCTGTATCTATGTCGGCGGGGTGAGGCCAGGGTTTCTAAAATTAATAGCAAAAATATTAAATTCCAGATGTTCTCGCCCGGGACATATCTGGATAATTTCATTTTGGTAGGGAGTCAGGAATCTACGTCGTAAGCGTATCACGGGAAGAGTCTTGGAAAAAATGGCTTGCTTTTAAAGTCGCAGTAGAAAATTTTCCGACGCAGATGATATTTTGTACGAAATTTAGGAAAGTAGTAAATATTTGTCAGATTAATTAGCTTCATGATTATTACTTGCATTCAACTAGATTTCTAAAACGTGTGTGAGAAATCTCGAGTTTCATAAAAAACTCGGATTTATTGGCTATTATATAATCATTTTTAATTACTCCAAGTGGTCATTAGAAACTTTCCCCTTTCAACTTTTGCAATATACTTGAGCGGAAAATTTTCAATTACAACGTTTTCAATGCGCCATTTATAGCAAGACTCATTTGGCCCAAACGTTATAACTCACTATCAGGCAGAAGCATTGATATTTCGGCAGGTGGAACGTACGTACTGTATAACTTAGGCCAACACGATCTCTATTCTTCTCACCCATTTACATACTACTATTCCCATCGGATTGTGAAACCGGCGCATTTTGGTGGATGGCTATCATAACAATTTTGGGTTGATGCCTTTTAGATGTTCATTTTGACCTGTACAAAGGACACCATTGATCGAGCTGTCTATCGGTGTAGAATAGAACAGATGATTTTATTGACCGATTTAGTATAAAAGCTTTTTCAGTCACTTGATTTTCACAAAAATGGTCTTTACATAAAGATTCCCTTTGCAGGCTAGGTATAAGTTAATCTTCTTCTTCTGGGTATACTTTTTGTGTATATAAGTATATGGGTATAAGTTTATGAATAATTTGTGTCTAGTGCATGGGGATTTAACTCATTGTGGTGGCTACATGATGTTAGAGTACTGTATTCAATTGCATTAGGAGCTGCACACCTAACTTAATGCTTGATTGATACTTTCCATAATTTATCACTTCATAGTAATTCCAGCATTCCATAGCAATTAAAACTCATAAATATACGCAGGTTTTCAGTACTTCTCTATTATTATTATTGTGGGCGCAGGAGAAAGATTCATCATATGTTGCGAAAAGGTAGTGGAGAGGAAATGCTACATCTGAATAGAATTTCAAGTTAAAATCATATGTCAATAAAATATAAGAAAGTTGAAAGAGTCGAGGAGAGTTACTTACATTGATAAGATAACATTTTCAATGCTTGAGTCAAATCAAATTCCAATGCTACCTTTAAAAGATAAGCAACTTCCTGTCAAGCCCAATGCAATTTTCTGTAGTCACAGGATCTTTATACTTTCCCCCAGTTGAGCTTGGAGCATTCGGTAGCTTTGACTACTTGTTGGGTCATGGGCGAAAGCCTCAGGACCGTGAAATAAATACAATACAAATACATCAGGTAGCTTTATAGAGTACATACAAATAAGCTCATTCAGTTCCAACTGTTCCAAGAGAAAAATATAGAATCTGCTGCTCGCATAAAATGACGGATCAAGGTAATTTCGGGTTTGAAGACAAGCCAATTCTGAAAAAGCCCAAGCTGGGAAGGAGCCCACCGATACATCGGCTCATGTGTAAAACACGACGATCTTCATCTGCTGGGGGACTAAATAGCAGCAGCTTCAGTTTTAACTCAACCCGAGCAAAGGTCCTGGAACTGGAATCAGCGGACTCCACCCGCTTACTCCGGGAGCAGATATTTGAGGTAAATATTCTCCATTTATTTCCATAAGAAAACGTAATATTAGGATAATAATTAATTATAACGCCGCTTAATTGTAAAATTTCGATTTAATTTTTAGCTCCGTCAGGATATGGCTCGCGTTGAAGGGAAATTATCAGCAGTGCGCTCTCCTCCGCCCATGCGGACTAATAATTCCAGACCCGAATCTGGTCCAAGGAATAGGAAGCGCAAAGGTGGTTCTCCTCCGGATGACGCCATCCATCATAAACGATCAAAAGAGAATACCCTAACCAGGAAAGGGGGGAAAAAGAGGAAGATTCAAGATGTTGTGAATGAGGAAATATTACCCGAGCCAGCTTTAAGGACAAGGCTTCGGGCTCGTCGTGTCAATTTCAATTTCATTTCCCCTCAGAATCATTTCTTCTTGGACTCTATGGAGTGGGAATAAAAAGCTTGGACTTCCATAGTACATATTAGTTGATTTTTTATTTTTGCAAAAATAATTTTCATTCAACTAATTAATTATTATTGCTTTATTAATTATTTTAAATTTCATGTACTTATTTATCATCGATAATGTTATTCACACCGCTCAAACACTGTCGGACAAGCCTGTCCGATGTAATTTTGGTTTCGTGCATTGGTCTAAGTGTAATTTTTTCAGAAAATTCAACTCCTTCGTCGATCTGTTAACTGCAAAGGCCAATTTTTTCATTATTATTGCTCGAAACTGGGATCGAATGTGTTCATATTTCAGTAATATCGGAATCGGAAAGTATTGTGGTTGCATATTTCTCAATATTCTCAAACTTTTAGTGTCATATCGGCAATGATCTTGATCACAAGGGCCACAATTTCAGTCAAATCTCTCGGGGTTGAATCACCCCGAAATTTCCTTTTGTCCAAGGAATTCTCACCCTGAATTGACTACAAACTTAACTAGAAATGCAGTCATTAATTTCATGCTAATTTTGTTGCATTCTCGCAATTTATCCCTCACAGGACTCACAGTCACAGTTTTCTATCGACCTTGATTTATGCTTGAATATTATTATTAGCATCCTGCATTGCAATAATAATAATAATAAAATTATTATTATTATTCTTCCTGCCATTTATATAAGCACTTAAGTATCTATGCTTAAAAGGCAAGTGCACTCACTTGAAACAGTTGAAACTTGAAACCTCAGTGAATCTTAGCATTGAAGCTAAAACTCGTTCTGCTCGGGGTTTGAAAGCAGGTGGGAAATTCAAACTGGAAATTCGAGTGTGCGTGCGATTGCAAAAACAATTTCAATCAAGGAATCACTTTAAACACCTAACGAGTTCATGGGAGCAAACGCCGATTAAAAGTAAACTCTCATTCCCAATTCCCATTCGTTTTTCTAGAAATCTACGTAAAGTTCCCAGTCCCAGGGTTCACAGTTCACACGTCTACGTTCGCACAGTTTCTTAGGTGCTAGTGCTAGTCTGCTAGCAGCCTTACGTAATTTTTTGCACAATCACATGTCTCGATATCTTTATAGTTGTAATAATTATTGTTGAGGTTTATTTTATTGGAGCAAGTATTTGCGAGTTTGAATTCTTTTCAGTGTTTGAAGAATGTCTTAAAAATTTGAAACTGAGTAATCTAAAGTTTTGTACATTTTACTTCTCGAGTTTTACATTGAAGGGAATAGTAGTTGGGGTTTGGAGTGTATAAAAGCAAAATAATATTTTTAAACATGTTTGAACAAGGAAATGAAATTTTGGATGTAATTTGGTCAAGTTTGTTTGCGTACTTGTTAATTGGACTTCCTATTTTTGTGTCCATCTCACCGGGTTGTCTCGCCGCCAAAGAGTTCTCTACTTTCCGGTTGCAGCAGTTTGAACTTCATGGCACTTCTTACGGTAAATATAAAAGAAAATAATGTTAAGCTAGTAGTGAAAACTATTTTTGTGGGCAATTTAAAATATTTACAATATAAAAATGCTTAATATGGATGGGTATTAAAAATTCTGTTTTTTGAAATGCGTTTGATTTGTTTTGCAGGAACTTCCGGTTCAGTTTTGAACTTAGAGACGAGGATTCTTCCTGGGTCACCAATAGTGACCTCGCCAAGAAGATGCTACGTGGTGAAGCTGGCGGACTTGACGGTGGGAATGTATAGGGATTTGTTGAAGCACAGTGTGGCCGGGATTTTGATCATCGTGCCGGGTGACTGGTCGGATTTGAGTGAGGGTACGAAAGAACAAATTCAAGATTTGGAAAGTGTCATGTTGGAGGAGGCCACTTCTGTTCCCGTCTATTTCGTCATTGAGGATGAGGAGGTGGCTCAGTTGTACAATACCGTGAAGAGTAATGCGGATATTTTGGGGCCGACTTCCTCGGGATTTGAGAGTAAGTTTTCAATTTTCTTCATGTGGAATTTTAATTATCAGTTGTAACTTTTAAAAAATATTATTGTGACTCTTCAGATGTTCAAGGTTTGTAAAGGGAATTTATTTTTTTACTTAAAGTTAATGGAATTCTTGTAGAAGCAGTCGGTTCCGCTGTTGAATAGTTTTATTCATTTATTCCCCATTAACAGCGGAGGTTTCCGATCTTTTCCTTTTGTTTAGAGCATACTGTTAATTTTTCTTACAATAATATTTTAGAGTGGGCTAAACTGTAGAGAATAAATTTGGGCGTTGAACAGAGTCCCTGTTCAAGAATCATAGAAGCCTGTTTTTGAGTAGACCTTACAAACGTTTTCACAGGGAATCCTGTTGGTTAGGCTCAGGATACGTTATATTATGTAGCCGAGGTACTTGTGTGTGATAAGTATTTTATTTAATTGATATTTATTTAGCATTGATCCACCACGTGCAAGGAAACGGAGTTCAATTAGTATCTTCCTTGGGAACATCGAAAGCAGTAACGGATGCCCAAATCACGACTATTCAAGGAACTCTAGCGCAGTCGAAAGCAAATAATAACTATCCGATTCTTATTTGCTCCCATTACGACAGCATGAGCCCAGCTGCTGTATGTTTGATTACCATTCAATAATAATTTTTATTGTAAATAATATATAAATATTGAATGGAATGTAAGTTTGTAGTTTTTGACAACATGGACTTCATTTTGTAGGAATTGTCATTTGGAGGCGACTCAAACGGATCCGGAACTGTTGCCTTGTTGGAATTAGCCCGATTGTTTTCGCATTTGTACTCAAGTAGAGGAACTTCTGGGAAAATTGGGAGACAGCATAGTTCATTGCTGTTTTTACTGTCGGGGGCTGGACATTTTAATTTCCAGGGAACACAAAAATATTTGGAGGATCAGATTGAATCTTTGGATCATAGTGATTTGCAGGATACGAGACTGGCATTGTGTTTAGACTCGTTGTCGGGAAATAAAAATAAACTTTATATTCACGTGTCCAGAAATATCAGAGAAGGGACACTTTTACACGCGTACATCAAAGTAAGACTTTATAATTCGATTTATTAATTATTAGTTTTGATTGGGGCAATAGATTATCCCAAGTCCCATTGGTAAACACCAAACATCAGTCACTCAAAATCAGTACGTCTATTATGTTTCATGTACCAAAGCCAGACTCTGGGTTGCCAAAATTACTGTTTTGGAGTATTTAATGAATATTTTGGATTTACCCATTCCAAGACAATTTGTGGAGTGGTTGTATTTATTGTATTTATCCTTTTCTTTTATTCCTCCTATGTATCGTATGTATCTTTGTGGGTGCCAGGGACGCGACGGTTGAAAAACCTTGATATTTAAATCTAGTCCCTGGCTTGAACAAAGCCTGGGGCTTATTGTCAGTTCCCTATTCCTTCTAATTCTAATGATTTTTTCTTTGGCAGAACTTAAAGGAGATTTCGAGCAAACTCTATCCGGATATGTCCGTTGAAGTAATCCAGAGGAAGGTTAAGACGGAGAATCTGTTATCATGGGAGCATGAGAAATTCCATTTGAAGAAAATCAATGCCATGACGCTTTCCTCACATCGAGTAAGTTCAAATTTTGTTCGGTAGTTATTATTATTGTCCAGCATTCTTTTTTACGTGGGAGTTTGCTCAGGTCATTTTCATTCATTATTTGATATTCTTCATAGGAATCATCAGAAATTAGATCCAGCTTGTTGGACACTAAATCGAATGTGGATGTGGATGACTTGGTTAGAAAAACCCATGTCATTGCGGAAGCTTTGGCAGCTAGCATTTACAACGTTTCTGGCAATGGCCCTGCGTTTTCAGGATCCCTTGTAAGTGCTGAACAGTTTGGGATAAAACATTTTGGTGGCAGTAACTCGTTACACTAGACTCTAGACTATATACTTTACTTGATGTATTTTCAATACTTGGCTCTGAATAATTTAGGCTGTGTCAAAAACTTCTGTGAGCTCTATGGTGGATTTCATTGTCTCCGAACCAAGGTCTGCCCAGCTTTTGGCCAGTAAGAACAATAAATTTGTTCAGGCTCTTCGAAGTGCTTTGGCTAGGTAAATCATTTTTGTCTCTTTGTTTACTTTACAATAAATGTTCCTTCTCGTTTAATTTGTAGTCTTAGTCTTTGTAGCAAAATATTTCACTTCATTTTTACTTCGTATGCATTTTATTCCTGATTCAATACCCAAAAGCAGCCCCCCTCCCATGAGTAACACGGACACTAAAGTTTATTTTATACAATTTGGTAAATTTTATAATGACTTGGAGCACAAAACTGTGTAGATAATCGTCCTCGTGGACCCATTTAAACATTCTTCTCACCTATTTTGTAAGAATACTGGTGAAATTATTATTTTTGCAGGTTTACCCATGAAACATCATTGTTTTACATGAAGCCTGACAAGAGGGATGCTAACTTAGTATTTTATGACAGCACTGCAGGAACTATTACTGCATACGAGTAAGATAGCAATACTACTACTACTACTTATTATTAAACTATTATTACGGATAAGGCAATCTGTGATTGTTTTTAGCTCTAATAACTTTCAACTTTCCATGAAATAGTTTGAAGAAATTTAAATTTTATTCTAGCGTCAAGCCTGCTGTCTTTGATCTCATATTGTCTATTGCCGTGGCTGCCTACATCGCAGTGATATACACTGCCCTTAAGGTTTTCGTAGTTTTTGTCACAGTATTCAGTTATATGCTCTCATCCCGCATTCATTAAAATTATGTCGCATTGCATTGTTCAACACAATGAATTTGAATTTATATTGGAAACTGAAACTAATTCTTATGTTTATGTTTCAGAACTTCCATATTCTCTTCGACAAAGTGGCGATTAATCGTGAAGAATTAAATTCAAATGGGCTGAATGGAAATCATGCTCCATATGGGAAGGCAACGAAAGTTCAGTGAGGATGTTTGGGGTCGCTAAGCTTTTACATGAATAATTATGTTGCATGCTACTGTGAACATTTCCTGCTGAAGATCTACAAAGCGATAGTCAGTGATTAGCAATAAATAATAATTGTCAAATTTGTTATTACCTCTACGTGCTGCATGATTCAGCACTGATGACTGTTACTGTACATAGTCATCTCTAATATTAATTAGTCCTTCTTTGTATTACACACTGGAGAGGTGTAGACATTAATTGTAAGGATCACATCCTACTTCTACACTTGTCTTCCCTCTAGCTACTGCTATTCTAATATTTACAGTCTCTACCTATTGCGAGGTGGAATTATTCTTACTCCCGAGTGTAACTTGTTATTTTCTACGATTGCCAATATTTTGCTAGTAATTCAGCAGACTTTATAAATTTATTTGATACTTTGCTGGATAAGCGAATGTTATGTCAGCAGGTGTAGGTTGAGAAAAAATATTTATAATTATAGAAGAGACTGTATAGCAAGTGGCCTATGGAAGTTGTGGTAGTTTAAGGTAATTCCTGTTCATTTCCCTAATTTTGCACATATTTGTATAAATCAGAAATTCTAGCTAGTCCCTAGAATGATAATTATTATTATTCCGTGCAGTAATTAATTCATTAATTATATCTAAAAGACATGTTTATACGCTACAGGACCCTCTGCTCCAACAATATTCCAGTTAATAAGGATTGAAGTATTGAAACTAGAAAGTTAAGCGGCAAAGTGTGTACACAAGTGTTTCGGAATATTACCAGAAATAATCTTGAACAAAAAGGTGGAAGGGTTTCTTCCTTTCATAAAAAACTTAATGAAAAAAATTGTTGTTACACGCTGAGAATGTGTGTTAGTGTATTTACAGTCTACACCTCAAGAAAAGCCTTTGTACTTTACAAGTGTTGGAAAAACATCGCGCTGAGCTTTACAGCTTTGATGAAAAGTCACCTTGTGAGAATAAATGATGATGCATTTAGTGTTGTGTTTCTCATTAGAATATTGTCACTATTATTTTATCCAGCTAGTTGTATAAGCTATTTAACATTCTGTTTTAGTATTTTATAGTTGTTACGCGAGAAAAACTTTCCGTGAAAATGTCAACGATTTTTAGGCAGCTCACATCGTCCTTTATGATCACATTTTTGAAGTAGAGGATTGTTCAACTAATTACCGTAGGCTTCTTTACTTTCCGAGTGGTTTCTAACCCTACGGAAAAAATGTTTGTATAAAATTGAAATCGTAAAATTTTAAAAATTATTGTTATTAAAATAATTATTAGTCTTTGAAACTCATACTCTGGAGGAAACAACGACAGATCCAATGTTCTCCCAGCTTCACCCTGGTCCAATGTCTCCAGTAGTTGCATTTCATCGTGAGAGAGTTCGAAATCATGTAGCTGGAATATTTCAGCATGAATGTTTTATAGCTTCCCAACACTTCAATATTAGTACGAGAATGACAATTTTTTCCAAAACTGAAAAAAATTCCATAAGTATTGTTATGCATGGAAAGCATTTAGTTACGTGCAAATTCTGTCGAAGATGTTCAGGATTTGAGCTTTTAGGAATTACAACTATGTTTTGTTGCACTAAAAATTTCAAAGCTATTTGGGCTGGACTCTTGTCATGCTTTTCAGCTATTTCCCTAACCAGGGGATTTTCTAGTAGGGAGCACCTCGCAAATGGCCTGCAAAAAATTAAAAATATTATTATGTAACATTTTATATAAAGTATCAAAGCATGTATTAAAGAAAAACAGTTATAGTACTATATATATATACGTTATAAATCATATGAACTTACGCTCCAGTATTGCCGTACAAGTCTTTCCTTGCTGGAGAACCAAGGGGGCTATATGCAACAACTGCAATATTATGCTTCCTGCAACTTTCAGTCATCTTTGGTCGTTGGTAGTACGCATGTAGTTCAATCTGTATATAGGATCCAGTTTATGTAGTTACTGTATATAAAGTGAGAATTTTTTAAAGAATCCAGTACTAATTGTTATTAATTATTGTTACTTGATGACAAGCAGGTTGTATGGTAGCAACTTTCAGGATCCTTTTAATGAGTCGTCGACTGAAGTTGGAAATGCCAATGGAACGCGTGAGACCCTTTAAAACTAGTTTTTCCATGTATTTCCAAACGGCTTCGAGGTCCGTATAAAAATCAATCATAACTTCTTCATCTTTAATTGGGAACAACTGAGTATCGTCACGGTACCGAAAACCTATGGGACTGTGGATCATGTACAGGTCAACATAATCCAATTGCAAGTTCGTCAAGGACAGTTGTAGGAAATGAGCCACGTGTCTTGGACGCATTCCAATTGCTGGTAACTATACACGTACAAAGAAAATTCGCTTCATTTCCACTTTTTCGTATGTGTCGAAACGGTCCAACATAATATTTCTCATATCAGTGAAATTCAAATTTTGGTTAGACCATGAGAAATCTTAGCAAATCAGTTCACATTTTGGACACATAATTGAAAAATAAAACTTGAAAAATGTCACCTTTGCCACAATGTAAAGCTCCTCTCTTGTGATCCTTCCCTCGTCAATCCAGCGTTTAAGAACATTTCCAATGATCCCTTCATTTTGATTCATGTAGGCCGTGTCAAAATGACGATATCCAGCCTCTAGGGCTACTTCCACAGCTTTTTCTAATTCCTCTGGACAATCGCACTGAAATATTTAATGTAGACAATTTCCCAAATATTATGTTTTTATTAAAAATACAATATAATAATAATTGTTATTATTGATATTTTAAGAAAAAGATTTTACCTTCCAGGTACCAAGTCCAACAATGGGCATGCAAAGACCATTGAAAAATTTCACAAAAGTCATTTTGACCAACTTTTTAGAAACTACACGGTGGACAGGAATTCTGAGCACCTCTGCCCGTCTTCGTCCCTCTGAATGAATGCTTTTATCCCAATTTTTCTCCTTCACTGCAGGGAATTGTTTTCAAGGGAAAAAGACAGAAATCGATTGCAATTTGAATGGGAAGGTAAATAAATAGATGCATATTGGCTCTCCACATTTTTGAGAATGCAAAAACTCGTGGAATTACTTCACACGGAGGTATGACAGATGCTTTGACTGCAGAGTAAAAGTATTCCACAAAAATACATCGTGGGAAGTTCTCCTTATATTTTACAATCCGCAGTCACGTTATCTTTCATTTTCTCCGGAAAATAAATTTTAATACGAATAAAGAGAATTCCAAACAATATCTGACTTATATAGAGAAATGATGGGGAATAAGGTACGCATATACAATAAGTTTTGTAGATGTCAACCCATTTTCAGATGGAATCCCAAGCATTTCACTACCTCAATAAAATTACTACTTCATTTCAAGTAATCCAATTGACCGCATTTTTGAAAACAAGATGGCAACTCAAAACATTGCTTCCATCCATGCAAATCAAGGTGCTTAAATTTTTAATTGGGTCATAATCATAACTGTCTTTCTCTTTCTAAATATGTACTTGTCGGAATTTCCATGAAGAAAACAGATGCCAGGTCGGGATTTCTGCAATGCCCCTTGTTGGGTTCACGTAGTGATTTCTAATTTCTACACGATCGTTAAGTACACTAGAATGTGATTTGACCCTTCGTTTTAAATAGGCATGCCTGCCTATTTAAAGTATTAGGAAATTTGGCCCCGTGATAAATATTATACTCATTATGGCTTACTACATTTTGGAAAAAATGGAAAAAATTTCCCTCCCTGTCTGTACCATGCATGGGGGCTTTACACGGGCCTAAAGGGAATTTACACAGTGCACAACGGCGCTTTTGACTATTTTGGCGGCCCTTCATTTCGACCAAATGAAACTTGCTTTTTGAAGCGATGTCAATTTTTTTCCGAAGTCTTATTCTAATCTCCAACTTTTGACCAAATATTGACTTCCAATGTTTGCCATAGGAGCCACATTGGCTGGGCATGAGAAATTTCTTAACATTGCACAGTTAGTCCTAGAGCCCATTTCGCGGACATCCCGCGTTTCGTAAAAAATGAAGTAGCGAACTAACTTTTTTTAACTCAATCATGAGAATTAAGCATAATGGTAAACTGCATCTTGGCCAAAGAAATTATGTCCCTATATTGTTACCATGGTAGCTGCAATAACGTCATTTGTCTATTTTTTCAACATTAGTTAAATGGAGAGACAACGTTTACAGAGGCTTGCCGCCTGAAAAAGTGCTGTCAGGGGGGGTGCAAGTTACAAATTTTATTTTGTCCAAAAACTTATGGGCATTTTTTTATGGGTACCGAAAATTTTGCCATTTTCATTATTAGACCTCGAAATCCCTTGCAAACATCCTTAAAATATTTAGGAATGTTGATCTGCTATAACTTTTGCTGCACTCAACGTAGAGTAATAAGAATGAAAGATTCTAAAAGTGTAACATTTTAGCTTTCAGAATTGATACTATATAAAATTTTACTCCTCCGAGGACCAAAGTTATAGGGGAATGAGTATGAGCTGATGGAGTACAAAATTGCTGGGTAGAACAAACGATTTTTAGTTTTAGAATTTTCCGACCCTTCCCCCTGAATTTACCCTATTTCGAGGCAATTTTGTACCCAAACCACTCAAACTCATTCCCCAAATAACTTTGGTCCTCGGTAGAGAAAATAATGGAGATTTTTCTGGAAAAGCGGTTTTTTCTTATTATGGGTGCATCTATTTTTTAAACAGGGCTAAAATAGAGAAAACTTTCCCCCATTCATCTCCGTGCTTACGAAACTCATACACAGCCCCACCGAAGCTAAAGCAATGGAGGCAGAGTACTAATATTTTTCAAAAACACGCACCTAAGCATAAAGTTCGACAAAATTGATACACAGCAATTATTTTTAGCATCGAGATTTTGGCCGTAAAATTGAATTTTATCTAAAGAGGCCATTAATTATTTATTTAATAATAATTCTAGATGAAATTTAATTCTACATCCAAATTCCATGCCGCCTGAATTTCAACCACGTCTGCGGCTGGTTTTCTAGTGGTCATAATGTGAACGCTGCGTTTGGTCGCATATGTTTTGTGCATGACACCGTAGATGGAGTAGTGCTGTCATTGAAATCACATGCACGACGTACTTGCTCTAGTGTAGTCCTGTGAGTGATGCTACCACTTTGTTCTTTTTAATCGGTTACATTAGTGCAGAGCTGTAAGAGGTAGCTAGATTAAGATTTTATTAGTTTAGTCTATTAAAACGTGGAGAAAGCCGGACCAGGTTCATGTGAAGTCAATATCCGGCATCCTGTAAAGCATAGAGCAATTTTCCTGCAAAAACCAGGTTCTCCTGTCTGAGCAAATCCATAAACTTGTTCAACTCTGCTCTCCCTTTAAGCCCATGTTTCAGAGTCCAACATTGAGCTCTCCTTTCCCTTGCAAAGTATAAAGAATTAGCTTTGAAAACATTTATCAAACACGGTTGATGGTATTTTTCAAAAGATTTTTTCAGAATGTTCAAAAAAATCCTTACACGCTAATATTTTTAAAAAATCCTCTTTTTGCCCATATTTCAGTCCGCAGGAAATGCTCATGCTCATAACACCCCTGAATTTGCACAATAATGTAACACAGGACAAAATCTTGGTAATCTCTAAACAACAAACTCACTCAACATGAGATTAAACGTTTAAAAAATATTCTTATTTCTTCCTTTTGGCGCAAAATAAACTTAAGAAGGGACTGAGGAAGAGAGAAGAGGGCAAGTAAATTCATGCGCCAAAAAACTAGTGGGGAAAGTTGCGGTAGCATTCTCCTTTGGCTAAGCTAGGGAGCAGAACCTGTTCACATGGGATTTTAGCGGAGATGTTAGAAGCAAAACTCTCAATCACTTCACCTTCTCCCTTTGAATGAGGAAGGGCTCAGTTGGCAGTTGAGACTCAAGGAGCAAACATGCCAGAGGATGAGGTTGGTCCCCAAAGGGAAAGCCACCGTCATATTTCAGTTTCCCCTGCTTTCTTTCTTCGAAATTTAAGAAAAGACAAGCCCCTCAAATCTCTTCCCCTCAACAACATCCTTTTTGGTACGTGTAAAAAAATTGTGATAAAAAATGTCCACCCTTAAAACCCTTTAAGAAATTTATAGCCAAGATTTGTTAAACGTTTTAAAATTTTTTCACATAATTAATATTGAAAATAAAAATCCACGCAACATGTGGGAACTTAGTGCGAAAGTGACAGCTGTGATAATTATTTGGTGCTGCTTGAACTTTAGTTTCCCTCAGGACTCGGTCCAAGCCAACTTTCATCAGAGTAAGTTTTTTAAGGGAAGACTTATTGCAGATATTCTTTTTGCCCCTCTAGGTTTATGTATTTTAAATTCACACATTTCAAAGGTCAAATCTCTTTCAAAAATATAGGGAGCGGTTAAATTCATAAACCTATTTACAAATTCCCTTTCAAGCCAAATAATTGGACCTTTGACTATGAAAACCGCGTTGAGCGACGGAGTTGGTGGATATTCTCACCTCAAAAGTCGATTAACTCTTTGAACCAAGTTCCCCGTGAAATTCTCTCCATTTTCTGTCTCGACTTTCCCCGAAACTATGAAGTTCTAGGGGTGAATCTGGAAGCACATTGCTTTGTTTTCCCTATCCGTACATTCCCCTCAGTTTTATTCCATTAAATATTTATATTTCCCTCACTTTTGCCAAAATGTATTCATTTTCCCTAAAACTTTGACTCGTTTTAATTTTTACGCTCATTTACACGCAAGGATGACCTTGTGGATTTTTGTCCCAATGCAATGTTAAAGTAAAAGTGCAATTTAAAATAGTTTTTTTTCCAAATTTTCCAACGCATTTCTCATGGAAACTCTCACAGAAATTCTTCTTTTGCATTTCAAGTTCTAGAGCATAATAACTCATGTGCCCTATTTTGCTCTCATATACCCCGGAAATTTCATCCTAACCGTACAAGTCTTATCTTGCCCGAGTGTGTTCATACCTCTCTTAATTATTTATTTTAAATCCCATATGGGAAGAAATTATTATTTTACATTTATTTCCCTCAACATCCCATACATGGTAAACCTCATCTTACACGTTGGTCAACCTATTCCTACCGCCATTTAATATATTGCTCACGTTTTTAGCTCTAATATTTCCACTAGATTTTTCCAAAATTTTTGAACCCATAATTGCAAATACCTATGGCAGAACATTTTCCTTCCGGTGTCCCTCGCATTGTACACCCGTTTTAATAAAAATCAATTATTTGCAATTTTCCATCAAAATTTCCCAACCCTTTTGTACAAAAATAACTATTAAAACCCATTTTTTAAGGTATCTTTTTAGTCTGCTCTGGAACAAATAAGTTCCTCAAAACTTAGGTTTCCAATTACAAAGCATTTCGGACATTGTATCATTTTTTAGCCCCAATATTTCAAGAAATTCCCCATAGCCTTCTGGCACAATTTCTCTCATATTTGTATTCAAGAAACCCCAGAAATTTTTAGCGAAACATCTCTAACTTGATTTATTTTTTCTACCTTATAATTTCTACCTTATATTACCCAAATGATTCGAGTCCTTGAAAACGATCAAAATTCCCACTTTAATCCCAAAAGTTTTCCAAAATTGTGTGAAATTGACGAAATTTTCAACCCATTGTCCAAGAAATAAATCCCCCCTCGTATTGTTTTTTTGGAAATACATAACGTTTTTGGGTTGAGCTCCCTGGGAAAAATTGATGCTAAATAAAAAATTGAAAAAAGTTTCGTAGGGAAAATGATTGCTTAAAGTGGTAAAGAAAAATAATGTGGGGTCAAAGAAATCCATCAAAATTTTTACTCTCCTTGACAACGAACAAACTATTCAGATCAATCTTAATCCTTGAGGGCGTAATTTCCCGGCTACTTCTCTCTCTCTCTCTTATTACAATAAATTTTAAACTGAGTACATTTTGAGTGTTCAAAATTTTCCGCATTTGTCTCTCCCCTAATGGAGACACTCCACTCCTGAGAATGGGAATGGATCAGGTGCACGCAATTAATTACTCTAGGCTCTCCATTTCCTTCAAATCTCTGTCAACTTGATTCACAAGTCCTGTCTCATAAATATGTTTCAAGAAAAAGGGAAAAATCAGATGTCAGGAGGAAGCCGGGAAAATGCCATTGAAATTAAAAGATGAAATAAATTGTGTGAGGTGTGGGAAAATGTGAGAAAGAAGTGGTGTAAAAAGGGATGAGACATTGGAAAAAAGATAAAGAAGGGATTGGGCTGGTGCTGCTACATGTACATTTGATGGGAAGGATTGTTAAAGTCGGTGGAGGATTTCATAGAGGAAATGCATTGGATATACTTGAGACTTATCCAAATATTTATCATTCGGGTCTTTTGGGAGTTTGGAGTAGAAGAGCAGGAGATTTACATGGACATTAAATAAACAGTTTAATGTCTGGGAGGAACAGGTCTATTCTCTCCTCACTTTCTCATTTTCTTCCAATTCTAACACACACGTAACGACGTAACATTATTGTCATTACTCACTCAACAAGTTCCTTCCAACATTTCCCTATCCTGTCATTCCCACGTATCAAGTCCCTCTATCTTCAACTCCAAACCTCGAAAATTCCTTCTCTCCAACCCATTTTATAATCCAACAAAATCCAAATTCATTTTTCCAAAGTTTCTAGTAATCACATTTCAATACGAAAATCATTTCCCTCACATTCTTTACAAATAATTTGAGCAATCCAATACAATAATTCTCACCTCAAGTGAATTACATACATTTCATCCAAATTTCCACCAAGTCGCAATTATTCCACCATAGCAAAATCACATTGATTTGGGATCCAACCTAACCCCCATTTTTCATCAAATCCCAATAACTCTTAATGTCAGCCCAATTTAAACTAAACTTTTGGCCAAATAGACGGAAATTTAGGCGGATTTGACCAAACATTAAGCAGGATTTTCCTCCATCTTATCAATCTTACTTGGACGGATACAAAATTTAGCCTCTTTACAAATCCCATAATTATTAGGAATTATTCTCATTGTGAATCATTCAAATTAAATAGTTTACATTGAAAATCCCCTGAAAACAATCTCATAGAAAAAGCATGGTCTCCCTGTAAAAGAAGGAGCTTCTTTGGAGTTTTAGCTCCTCTTGAAACATTTCTTATAGCTCATCTAAAGTCAATGGAAATGTTGGTTGGAATTGAAAAAACTTGAAACTGAGGAAAAGAGTGGAAAGCGGTTAGTTGAGTACGTGCATAAGTAAAGGAGAGAAAGAATAAAGGGGAAGTAATTGAAACACGTGCAGTGTTCATTCTCTCTCATTCTCTCATCCGACAGATGAGACCATCTCTCATCCACTCATCTCTCTCTCTCTCCCATCCCATAGTTTGTCTTCCGTCAAAGTAAACATTAACTTGCTTTGTATTTTACCGTCCTTTAAACACCATAGGGAACACAGCCCAAAAATTCCCTGTCTTTCACTCCTTCATCCAAATCTCAATCTGTGCACACTCACACACCATAGTCGAGTCCTGTAGGAGTTGAAAGTGTTGGATCTATTTAATTTTTTCCTATCTTTCTGTCAAGAGAGAGAGAGAGAGAGAGAGAGAGAGAGAGAGAGAGAGAAGAAAAATAGATGAGTGAGCTTTCCAACAAAATCTTTCTTCCCTCTTCCCTCCTCCACACACACAAGCAAATGACAAATGAAGATGTGTCCCTGAGCAAGGAAGTTGGTAACAAGATTTTTCTCTCCTCTCTTTCCTCAGCTTCCTCTCTTTCCTCTCCTTTCCAGAGCTTTTGTTCTGGAAATAAAGTTTGCTCGTTTGTGAAGGTAAAGAGAGAGAGAGAGAGAGAGAGATTGTGGAGTAAATCCTACAATTCAATCATGTCCATTAGAGCAAATTGAATTTTTCCCATGATGAACCAATGATACAGAACTAATTATAGACCTTATACCAGTGCACCAGCACCTCCACATGTATTTTATCATATAATATTTCCATGTATTTCTATCTGCTCCCTCTCAAAGACAGGAAGATTATCTCGGGTTTCTCCTCCTACAAACTCCTTTTGTCCTCCTTCCACCATTAACTTTGTTCCCCCAGGTAGCGATACAGTGTGGCGAACTCCTGAAGGACGTTACTATATCAGTCTATAGCTTTACACTCCTATCTTTTTCTACTACTCCCTTCCATCATCACGTATATCTTCTCCAGGCCCATCTGTAGCCCATTAAAATGATCAAGTCATGGGAACCTTTCCTATAATTAAATCTTAATTTAGGGACTTGAACAAGCAGTCAACATTTGTGTTTTTCTTCCTCAAATTTCTTCCCGTATCCCTCAAGCACTCGCCTATTATACCTGAAAATCTTACTTCAGTCCCTCTAAATTCTTCTCAAAATGCTCAATTATTACTTGAACGAATGAATCACTTCAAACAATCATATATGTCCTACCCCTCAAATCATCTCTTCTCAAAACCTAGGCATTTGTGTATGATAATATTTTCATGAAAATTCTCATGTCAAAAATCCCTCTGATTTCCATATAGTTACTGCCAATAAGGAAAGGTCAAGTATATGAGTTATTGAATTTACATAGGATTGTCAATTCCCTGAAAATATTCATTCCAGGGATCCCGCCCAATTTCTCCAATTCCTTCCAGGCGTACTCAAAAGATTTTCTTTAACGAGACCATTGAAAATAAATAATCCCTTGCTGGACATTTCACATTTCCAGAAACTCGAGACAAATATAATAAGTCATGTAATCCTCATCCTTCTACTAACTTATTGTAGTAACTTCCATGACCCCAACAAGATCCATCCCTACAAGAGACATATGCTATAAGCATAGGCAGATGAAAGGGTGATGCCTGTAGTAATGCGGAAGATACATAATGTCCTCCACGTAAAGTACTTTTAAAGCCCAAGTCATTTTGTCATTTTGTTGTGGATACGAGAGAGGACATGTGATCCTCACATGATTACCCATACCTTTTGTTCCATAAAAGTCCCATTTTCTTTTCCTAAGCTCAGTCAGCACTGAGCAATGAGAAGAGTTTAGAATTTAAACAACTCCGCTATTGTTCCACTCTCACGTTCCCATCCTACATTTGTCAGATTGTTAGGAGGACAGGAGGAATCTGTTCAGGAAAACGGGCTCAACGGATCCCCACTTTTCCTTTTTTTCTATTCTCGTCCAGTCCCTCAGACAATTATTCCAAGTATAGACTGACAAGCATCTCCAACATTCCGCTTTATCCACATCCCTGCAAAAGAAAGATGGTCTAACTTTAATATCAAAGATTTCCATCATACTAAATATATGTATGGTCAGATTGAAATACAGGGATTTTTTTCCACTTTTATTTATTTTCCAATTAAAAATTGTAGGAGGACGACAGGAGCTTCGAGCGGAGGAAACGACGAGTGAAGAAATGAGTGATGAAGTGGAGCAAGGAAGATCAAGGTCGAGGGAATGGAAGGCCCAAACCATCTCTTCCTACGGCCAATCCGAGTCCTCCTCCACAGTGTTAAAACGTAGTGTGATGATGAACCACCACGAGAGAATCATAAGGAGCAGCTTGGAGGAGGATGAAATCCTCTCAAGTCCCGAGTCCTCTAAAAGTACTGAATGGCGACCCGACCAAGAACCTTACGATGAGTCCACCGTCAGTGTCAATAATAATAATTTAAATTTAAATCTAAACCTAAATATTATGAATAAAAGTGAGAGTGAGGACAATTGGAGATCCGAAGGGGAAAACGCCAAACCCACGGATTTTGTCCAAGTGCTCAAAACCAGTGAAATTGCCAGAGATTTGTCCTCTGTGACGGCTCCAGTCACGGAACTTGAATCCTCATCCTCCTCCTCGTCATCATCTTCTTCGTCTTCTTCCTCCTCCTCATCGTCCTCCTCTCCTCGAGGAGAGCAACAGGAGAAGTTGCTCTTAAATTATTTAATGCAGGGTTACGAGCGAGATGTGCGGCCTGTGAGAAATTCTTCCTGGCCTGTCGTCATCGAAGTTGGAATCACGCTAACTCAAATTTTTGACATGGTAAAAAAAATTTCAAATTCTCACTTCTCTTTTCTCATCCCCCTTTTTTTATTATAGCACATTACTTTTCTATGCATGAAAACTACAAGGATTTCCCATTCCCTTTCCCCATATCTTTATGAATTAATAAAAGACTCTTTCCACTCCATTTTATTTCCCACATACTTTCCCCTCCCAGTGTACGTACCTACTGAATGAACAAATGGAACGATAAAATAAGCTATTTCCCCATTTACTCCGCCAATAACACACGAGCCTTTTCCATAGCCATCAATTAATTTCCAGAAATTCCCTCCAGAAGGGGAAGGAATTATGACAGGGCTGCAATGGTTCCCATATTCTTCACATAATAAACTTGACCAGTCTCGCCAAACTCTCACAATAACATATTGCACAGAGCTTTTGCCAAAACTAAAATCTCTTCTGCCCATGAATTTCTGGCTAGCTGAATCTTCCAGCGTCTACGTACGTACACGCGTCTCCAACGAGTTTTAAACGTCCTACACCTACACAAGGGCTGGTTTAATTTTCCAAAGTTTTTTCTCACAACCTCAATGATTTGCAAAACTTTCTGAATCGGTGGCCTAAAGTGCTTTAAAAAAGAGAAATTTCAAAATTCCTGTTAAATTTCTACTGAATTTCCAATGACCTTCTAAATATTTACCAATAATTTAAGTTTATTTTTTGTGCGTAAATTTGCGGAACCCTGTCCACCCAAATATCTCCACCTTCCCATCTTCCTACACATTACAATGGTTTCTACATGACGACTGGTGATGACGGGGTGAGTAGAGTTGAGAGCCAAGGCTTCACAAAGATTTCTTTATTCTTGACCTCTGGATCGATAAAAAGAGCATTGACAGTGCAGCTTCATTTTTCTCTTTCAATAACACTGTAGCTTCGGGTGTGTGTAGTTGAAGTACACGTTGAAAAATCCAGCCCATATTGTTTTCCCTTTCATCATGTGTAGGAAAACTTATGTGGAGCGAGACAGCTTGTACATTATTGTATACTTGAATGTGCCCATTGTTCCCTTTTACCCTTTCCCTTGTCCTCAATGGCTTGTTGGAGAGATTCTGCTATTATGTCGAGAAATGCATTATGCACGTGTGTGGAACTCGCTCTCTCAGCTCGTCAACATCCCCAACAATTCCTGCATTAGCAGCCTCTTCTCAACTACAACATATGTGACACAGGAGACAGCCGCATTTCTTTTCTCATCCACTGCTTCTTCAATATGAATGTGTGTACTTGTCCTCGGAAAATTCTCATCCCACCTTTCACTTTAACAATAATCGCATCCAAAAATTCCTTACATTCCTTTCCATCCTTCACTTTTATTTTATTCCTAGGGAGTTTCACAATAATATTCCATCATCTTTTATTTAAATGCTTCAATGACTCACAAAAATTTTCTACGCCTCAACAAAGTATATATAGCTTAAAAATTTTTAGAAATATCTATTTCTAAAAATATCATCATCTGTCAAATGAGTCTTGTCAAACTTTCCTCAACGATGTGGTGAGAGTTTGTAGGAAACTGACTCCTTCCCTTTTAACTCTCCACCAACACAATGGTAATCGCGGTTTGATCATGGTTTAACCCATTTGTCACGGAAATTAACAAAAATTTTGAATCAATTTCAAAGAAACGTTTTCAATTATTTCAAATATGTAGGTTGACATACTTTGGTGAAGGAAAAGGAGAAAAATAAATTTGCAGTCGAGAGAAAATGGAAGGATTATTTTTTGGAGGAGTGGGAGGAGGAAAAATTTGATGAAACTTGTGGATATGAGGAAAGTCCATGAAAAAGGGGGGAAATTTGTTGTGAGGGAACCCCGAGATTTCCTTCCGGCACACTTTTTAAACCAAAGTTATTATTTCTACGGCTCAGATACTTTCAATCTAATTTCAGACTCACTTTTATATCATTCCTCTCTCCATGGAAATGATCACCAGGCGAGATAATAATCTCTCACTTATTTTTTTACAATCCAAATTTACTACTTTATAAAAACTTCAGAGGCATATCCACATGTGCAGATTTTTTATCCAATGCAATGTGAGGATGAGTTTTTAAAAGTTACTTTCTACCGTTTCAAATAAATCTAGAGTGTAGATGGTTGGGAGGACTGAATTAGTGTGGAAGGCCGTTTGGAGCCACCCCTAATATTTCCTAGCATATGCTTTTTTACAGAATGGCAAAAAATTAGACACTCCGCTTTTTCACTAAACTTTACTCAAGTTCAAGTTCCTCTTAATATTTACACACCATACGCTCAGCTAATATTTCACCTTCTATGGAATCAAACTTATTTTTTCACCTAAATCAAGAAAACATTTTCTAGTTTTCCCTGCGATACCTTCTAGCATGCGCTATGGGTACAAATTCTGAGGGACCCGTTCCCGACCCTGTCGAGACCCGACCAAAATTATTTACCGCAGCACCCGTTCCCATAGGTTTGTATCCGATTTTTTCGGGTTTGTGATGTTGTACCCAAGTCCCGTTTATTCATAACTTATCAAGACCCCTTCCCGACGGGTTCTCATTCATGGGTTGGGCAAGCCGTACCCGGTACCCGATCCCGGTTGAACCTGGATTTCAGTAATTAAATTTTAAAGCTTTAGAGTATTTTCAAGGCTTATATTAGTTTAAAGACAATTTAATTTTAATTGTTTCATTAAATCCGGTTGAAAAATTTCTTATTAAGGTCTTATAAAATTCGTGGATTCTTTAACCGGGTTTTATCCTTAGAACCAGATCCCGGTGGGTTTCTTGGTCGGGACCACCACTAACAAACCCGTTCCCAAAAGTTTCTGTTCCCGTGTTTCGGGTTCCAAATTTCATGGAACCCGATCCGGTCCCAATATGACCGGGTCTCAAAAATGTAGGTACCCGAACCGGTCCCAAACCTGTTCTCGTACCCAAAATCTGGGTTGCACCCGAACCCGTGGCGCATATTAAATTACCTTCAGAATTCGCCAGAAACCTAAATCTTCATGGGGAAAATGGATGGAAGGCTATAGTTGAAGAATTTCTGGAATCCCTTGGATGCCCCTATATAGGAAATCTACGGTACAACATGCCGGCTAGATTAAGCTCGATTTTATCGGTGGAGAGTAGTCGCGTCCTGGATCATAGCTTTCTCTCCTACCTGCAAAAACCAACGTATTTAGCCTCCTTCATGGGAAAACTTCTCCCTACCCCGTATTGTTCTATAGGCTCGTTAAGCTCTGGAAAATTCTATTATAGAGTTCCTCAAGTTTAATCCTTTGTGAAAGGTAACTGGCGTAACCAAAAGTAGTAAAATTTATCGCTCTCTTAGTTATCCTATAATTTTAGGGTCCTATCATTTTAGAGTCCATTTGCAGAAAATTGTCAAGGTCAGTTGTTGTAAAATTTATACTTTGGGATCAAATATTTAGATCAGTTGCAAACGTTTGGTTGAATAATATGTCAATTCAAATTATTTTTCCAACATTTTAAAAAATGCGGCAGATTTTATTCAAAATGTAAGGGAAAATTGAGGTTATTAAATAAAACCACGGCCTCATTTCATTCTCAGCTCTTCGTCAACATAAGAAATGTCCAAGAATAGAGATTATAGTAGCCAAAAATTATGGTCAATACTTGCCCACGTGTCACCATAGAATCATATTATTATTATATGACTTCCTACCTCATCTCCGAATCCCACCATTTTTCTCATCCAAGAAATTTTCTCCTTTGTTGAAAAATAATCTCATCTCCATTTTTGCCACCACCAGACTGGCAAATTACCCAGTCCCGGCTAATAACATAGAGATTTTCCCCAGCATTTACATATTTTCCCTCCTCACATTTGTTAATCAAACTTTTACTAGTCTGCTCAGATGTCATTTTTCCAGGAAAAATACCTACGCCTATCTTCTATCCACAATCCTATAGCATTTTAATGACTTTGACTTCTCTCTTCCCTCTTCTACTATCTCAGCTCCATGGAAATTCTACCTATACTTAAGCTCCCTCAAATATATGTATAATTCCCCAAGAAAATCAAATTCTTCTCAAAGAATTTCTCTATACCAAAAAAGGTAATACGAGATTTTTCCCAATCTTAAGGAAAGTTAGAGAAAATCACTGGATTATTCTCATCTGCTTTCCGGACCAATTCAAAAAAAGTCAATCTAATAAGGGAAGCACCTGGAGGGGGAAATGCTTGGGTTTAAATTGCTGACAAAAAAGTTTTTACATTAAAGGTTCGCAGATCAAAATGACTAGAAGCTGCTTTTTGCTTGTTTTACGCTAGAAAATCCCATAATGATATTTTTTCACTTGCTGACCTTTACATACATTTTCTTTCCAATGAACATACATTTTTGCTGATCTCCACAATTTATTTTCACTTGACCACATCTTCCGGCTCAGTGATTTACAAAGAGAGAGAGAAAGGGAAATTTTCTACTCAGTAAGTTTTAGTATAGTTTTCTACCAATTTCAAAGGGAAGTGAGTAAATATCAAGGTTATGCCTTTAGGCGAAAAACCTACAAGGCACACAAAGGCCAGAACATTCAAATGATTTGTAGGGACGCGAGTCAAGTTTTAGTCAATCATTGGAAAATTTATCGCAATAGAAGTGAAGAAATGTTTTTTCACCGCCTTCAAAATTTTCAAGGCTCTAATTGTAAGTCACGTTCAAAATTTTGTTTAGCTCCAATATTTTCCATTACCACAAAAATCGGACGGTGTAATTTGTCAAGTTAGGTTTTTGGTTAGGATTTGTGCTTTGTTTTTCTTGTGGTTGAGACGAGCACCTTGAGCCTCGTAAATTTTCTAAAGTCATTCTATAACCGCCTGCTCGGGTTGAGTAAGAGGGAAAGGAAAGAGTTGAACCACATTCACATTGATGCATAAATCAGGAGAGGAGCAGGATTCTTGTTAGAAAGGTTGAGGGAAAGGAGCGAGTCTTTTCATGATTAAAACCAACTGTGGCTACGCTCCCGCAAGCTCTATTATTTATTGTGCACAAGCCCACAAAAACCCTTTAATACACTTGAAGAACAATACCCTCTTTACAAGCCTTCTACGCATCCGCGTAATATTTACTCGCTTTTTTATTTAAATTTTTTTTAACAAATCCACCATGGTAAACTGTTATAGCCGAATGAATTGATTAAAAAATCCTTGCATTCCATAAAATCCCGATCACATGGGTCAAACTAGTCTTTTTGCATGGTATCCTTCAAATTTTCCCCCCTTTCTTTGCTTTTTCCATGTATTTTGGTAAAATTTTCCACCTATTTGGGCAAACATTTTCCATGTGTTTTTGGTAAAATTTCCCAGCCATGTATCCCTGAAATTTTTTCCCATCCCTCAAAGTTTCGCTGCTTGGAAAAAGACGAGAGAGAGAAAGTTTTGGTGTAAAAATCTCCGTGTTAAATCTTTTCAGAGACGAAAACGCACTTAAGGTTTGCTTCAAAAGTATATGATCTAGAGAGGGTCATTATTGTTAGGTAAACTATGAGGCAATACTAATCCCCCGGGTAGTAATGGCAGTATAGTAGGAAAGTGTGAGCCATTTATAAAGAAGGGAATGGTGACAGCAGTGGCTTTTAATGGGATTTTTATGCTCGAAATCCCGAGAATATTTTGGAGGAAAGATACTAAAAAAACAATATATTATTGGGTTGTTTCCCAAAATTCCCTGCTCCTGGAGAAAGTAAAAGTTAAAAATGGGGTTAAGGTGGGTAGGATTTGTGCTGAGGCATGTTGATTATCTTGTATTTATGTAAATAAGGATGGAGCCAGATGGATTTCAGAGCCGCCATTTTTCTTGTCAATTCAATAGGCTTGGCATATATTTTTGTAGGAGCTTTTAACTTTTCCCTTTTTTACTTGCATTCCTTTGACTCATCCCAAGATGCATTAGAGTGATGATGTATTCCCATTCTACTTCCTCCCAACATTTCAACCCTAGCATTTGGAAGCATTGGAGAAAGTGTGCTCAAAGTAGGGCCCATTTATTTTTCTCATGATGTGCAAATAGAAGGGGGGCTCTAGACTTTCAGACTATGAATAATATTCTACGTGGGAGGGATGAGCAAATAATACACAAAATATTCCACAACCTCCAACAAATCTAAACGTCCAGGATTTAGGGAGGAATTGGAGCAAGTTTCCATGCATTTATCAAACCTATGGCAAAGGTAACTTTGTCCTACTTGAGCCTACGTATCTTTTATGTTTAGGAAAAATGTATTGAGAAATACACAAAAATGCCTTAGTGTTATTCACATACTCATTGATCCGTGTGGCCCACATTTTCACAGATCTATATCTATCAATCCTAGTATATCCAATGTGTTATACAATTGCCTCAAATCTGGAGAAAATCTCTCCAGGTTTTTCCCAATTCACACTTTCTACCGATATTTGATCTAATTTTTCCGAATTTTACCACAAATTTTCCACGTTTTACCAATTTTTTCCAAATTTGACCATTTTTTTTTTCAAATTTTACCATTTTTTTCCAAATTTTACCAAATTTTTTCCAAACTCTACCAAACTTTTCCAAATTTTACCAATTTTTTTCCAAACTCTACCAAACTTTTCCCAATTTCTACCAAAGACAATTTCACAGACTTTTGCTCAATTTCTTTTCCATCTCGGATGTTGGAAAATTTCTTTTCTGTGAAAACTATGCATTCCACTAGAATACATTATTTAGAGAATAGTCTACATTTGAATGCTAAGGTTCCATTGGTCCAATTCCTTACTTAGTTTTCCGCTCAAATGACAAGTGAGTCTCTTTGGACCTTTCACCTCCACTTTCCCTTTAGAGTATGTAGCGGGAAAAAGAGGAAAAATGTGACTCTCATCCCGTGGAATGTTACGCTAAAATCCGAGAAAATACAGGTGCTTCTCCTGGCTTAAGTGTAATGGATGGTATGAGTAGTGGATGTGAGGTAGGAAAAGGGGGGAGAGAAGGGAAATAAATGAGGTGGTGTTATGCATAGAAAATGGGCTGGATAATAAAAGACGTGGTAGTCCACATAATGCAGTCCCTGGAATACATGATAATAGAACCAGCCTATTTGAATTTACGTGATCCCGTTTATCTTCCCGCACTCCCAATACTACATACACATCTCAGTCCAGAGCTGGATCCTCCACCAACAAAAAAGATATAGAGTCTGCCTTTCAAATCTTAACATGTCACATAGCTAAGTATTATCAGTGTTCAAGTATCTTCTGCTGAGTAACTCCGTCCCGAATATCCAACCAAATAAATCAACGCTTAAAGTCTCTGCAAATTCTCTTTCCTCGTACTTGTGTACGCAAAACTACCAGGGTCCGTTTCCCAAAATCCCCTTTTCCCTCTCATTCTAATTTTCCTACTAAAATATCCACGTTTGGGCTCTGTAGGAAATAGCGTAGATTCAGAAGACAATTATATTTATAAAAAGTAGCTAATTTTCTCACTTCATAAATCTCAAGTTATTTTATTCCTGGGTCTCTGAACTCAGCAGGAAAAACTCTGTTTCTCCAGACCTGCACGTTTCCCCCTTTCGGGGCTCTTCAGTGCAGAGTAACAGGTTTGATCTTATTAAACCAAAAGCCCGAGTCAAACTGTACAAAATGCTGTACAGAAAATCATGAAACCTAGAAACAGTTTGGTTGAAATTGGTCCGCATTCTAGGGTTTATTGGCTCGTAACTGAAAACTGAAGTCATTCCTGGATATTTTGATAAAGTATAGATTGCATGGGGTGGACTCTCCATGAACCTACCCATCTGCTTAGGTTATAGCTACAATTTAGGAAACCCTAGGAAGCGGAACTAGAGGAATGGGATGAAGGTTAGAAAAAACCATGTAGCTTTTTTTTTATTTCATATCAACTCACCCAGGAAATCACCTTTTACCATTTCAATCCCTTTTCCATTGCCAAGTATATCTACATATATACGCTCATACTTTCCAGGATAAATGATCCCATCCAAATCCGTTCCGCAAGTACAAATTCCTACCTATTCGAATCCATTAAATCAAAATTTGATATCCCTCAATTTCTAACCCTTCCACACTTTCCTCTCTCCCTCTCTCTCCACCCACTCACAAAATCTTCTGCCAAGCCAACTCTGTCGCACATGAGTTAGATCAGCTTTTTTCTATAACCTCCTTACACACAAACGACATTTATCAATTCCCTCTCTTCTACTTAAACATCCCAAATATTTGTGGCCACTTCCTTAGAGTAATCATAATAAACGTAAACTATATACATTTTTCAAAGTGTTTCCCATTTCCAGAAATTCTTTACTTCTTACGGAAATTTTGAAAACACATTTGGAAACATTCAATGAGAATCCAATGACGTTCCCGAATTTTCTGTAGCCTCAAGATATTGATAAAGACTTTTGTAGAAAGAAGTAAGGGATTCAAAGTTGATCACAAAAGTCCATATGGTTGAATGAAAAATTCAATTCCTCCTTGCAGGAAAAAGCAGAGGGAATAATTGTGAAAAGAAGAGAGGAAATTTAAACAAAAGAATTCAAGTGAGGGAAAATATAAAGTCAAAATAGTAGTGGGAGGGGTGTAAAACCCTGGGGAAGAGCAAGAAGAATAAGACTGTGGAAATACTGGAAAAAGTAGAGGGCTTTTGGGAAGTTAATGGCTCCTTTTATGTAGCTCCAGAGAGAGAGAGACGAAGACACCAAGACCTTGAGCCTTTATTTATTGTTGTTGTTGCGGACAGGATTTTCTTTTCAGAGGGTTCATAGAGGAGACGTGACTTGTTCCATTTCTCCCACTCTTCTCCCTTTTACTCCCTCCATACACGTAGAAATTGTACATGTAAACCAGTAAAATTAAGAGACTTGCTTCCTCCCAACTCACTACACGTCAATAATTAATTTCTTTGTACTCTTCAGACGAGTTACATGGATTTTATTCCAAGTTGGGATCTTTGAGTCTTAGACTCCGAGCTGGAAATATTTTAAACTGGGCTTAAATGGGGAGTTAGTAAAAGGATTTCCCTGCTTTCTCCTTCCTATCCATATAGGATGTGGGTCATTACATTCCTCCCTATAGAAAATCATATAAAGGGAACCCAACTTCTACAACATTTTCAAATAAAAGAGAACACATGTTTAGCTCCTCAACTGTAGTAAAACAAGGGGAGTGGAGAGACGCCTCTTGGCTTTGACAGCTCAGGTCATTCCCTCTGAAAAACTGAGCAAAGTTTTCAAAGTAATCCTTCTCCTCATTTTCTACACTTATGCCTCTCAGTCACTCATCGTCTTTACTTCAATCCATTTCTTCCGCTCCGCTCTGAACAGAACAGAAGGAGAAGAGCTTTCCCTCGAATATTTCTCTCATTTATTTTAATACATTTCCCCCTCAAACTAATGTTGACCTCTCGTTAAGTTAATAATGAAATTTCAGTTATATTTTATACCCAAAAGTTTCCTTCCATACTTTCCCACATGCTTCCCTCACAATCTTCCTTCCACATTTCTTTATTTACGAAATGTGATTCGCTCTTGGTGTGCTCACCTCTTTGTACGTCATAATTGCTACATTTCATTCTTGCCTCGAAAGTATAGCTCATGTCTCTTGTATTTATAAAAAGTAGGTAATTTTCTCACTATAGAATTGAACCTGAAGTTACTTTATTCTTATGGAGTCTCTGATCTCAGCAGGAATAAGTCCGTATCTGCAGACGCGCACGTTTCCCCCTTTTTGGGCCTTTTTAGCGCAAAGTAAGTTTTGATGTTATTAAACCAAAAGCCCGAGTCAAACTAAACATAGTGCAGAAAATGATGAAATCGAGAAAAAGTTTGGTTGGGTGGAGGGTATTTCTCCTCTTATATGTTTTTAGTTTGAAATCAAACAAGTCTGCTAAAACTATTGGCTAATCCTCTGCTGCCATCCCAGAGCCCCAGCACCTTGTGACAATACAAAAAATCTCTCTCCTGGTCAATTTGCCTGCGAATCTCGTATCGCATGGACGCAATATCTTATCCAGGCTCTCTTCTTCCTCAAACCACTTAGTAAATTCCCTTGTAGAGACAAAAGCTAAGGGAAAAAATGTTTCCAGCTCTTAATCCATTCTCTTCTCAACTATAAACTTACTATTACTAAATCATTGAATGGCTTTAATGGCCTCTGAGTGAAAACTAGGACTGTCATGTAATCAAGAGGAAAATACATGAGAATTAGAAGATCCCGTCCAAGGGGGTCCTTCCCAATAATCATCGTCATTCATGGCCGTAGAACATTAATTTTTCCCCACAATATTAGCTACATACATGGAAAATTTGGAATGGGACCAAGGGAAGAGTGAAAGTACTTGCTTTCACCAGCCCAAACCAGTAATAATTACAATGAGCTTTTCATCCTCTCCATCATATCTCTCGGAACAAGACCAATGGAGTGGAAATTATTTGGAAAGGGAATGATAAAATTTTCATTTGAATTCCTCCCTCGTCTGAGTCCTACCCTTATCATTTGCTCAGATATGCATAAGTGCTCAAATTCAAGAGGAAGACGCAACTAGTTATTTTTTCCCACTCCTTCTACTCCAATGCACATCATATTTCCATCCCTATAATAACTAATGAGAATTTTCGTATAGGAAATCCAAGAGAGAGAGAGAGAGATCTGCATTGCAGTCAATTCCCCGTAATAATTTCCGCATCTATAGATTTCTCTCTGAAAAATAAAAATCCCGTCCTTATGTACAAGCAATGTAATCTTATGGACCAGGTATTATCTCCAAATCTTTAATTAACCCTTATCCGTACATTGCAAAGGGACTACTTCATTTACACAGAGCGGAGCGAAATAATTTATATCATGGCTTCACGAGTAAATTAGAAACTAACCGATAAAAGTGTATTCCGAAACTTTGGAAAATAGTACGACAAAAGAAACTCATGGCATAGCCCATTTTTCGGGGGATGTGATCTACTTGTCAAATTTTAATTAATTTTAATTAATCTAGTTTGCTCAATCACGTGTAGTTTTAGCTCCGCAAGAATCGTTGATTCCCTCTTATTAACTCCTACGTCCTCCTACGTACCCCTAATTAATCATCTCTTCAAAGCAGGTCATCATGGCTGGAATTATTTTTAACTATTTCCCTCTCGTCAAAAACATTCATTCCATTTGGCCAACATAAAAAACTCCATAAGAACATAAAAATTTCTGGCCATCAACTTTTTCCTGGTTAAAGACCCTAGAAAATATGAGAGACCCAACTGAAACAGCAGTAATCGTGTACAAATTTTGGCAAATACCCTAAAAATTAATTTTCTTGCTAAATTTTTTCCCTACAAGTTGCTTAATTTTTATCCAATATGCTCTCTTATTGACCATCCCCTCGAAATTAATTTCTATAAAGTTGAAAATCTGTTGAAAACATGTAAATAGAATGTGATATTGTAAGGAGGTGGGTTCTCATTAAGTCTAGTAATAAAGCTTGGCTTAATTGAGTTTGGAATTCAATAGAGTAGAAATGGAATAGGAGAGAATGTTTTGGGGTGGAATTCCTCTCCGGAAGCACACGCTCTCAGAATGGTTTCCGGCTAAAAATTAAATCAGAGCCAAACAACATACGATTTAACTTGTGTGTACGCTTACCGGGGAAATCTTTTTTGAAAACATGTAGAAATGAAAGAAGAAAGTTGGAATGGAAATCCCCTCATTTCCCTCGATATATTAATGAGAGAAGATTAATTCTTTAGAATTGAGTGGGAGTGGGAACTTTGAATCAAAGCTCGGGATAATGAAAGTTGAAAAGATCATTAGAGCCCCGGCCTATATTTTCACGACTGTTTATGTCAAAGGAAATACGCAGAATGTTTTCTAAGCTCCTTTCCCCTCAACTTTTCCATCCCCCCGAACAATAAGTCTTTTTAAATCTTACCTTTCTATACTTTCTACTTACTTTTAGAGCAAACTTATTTCAACAAGTAGCCCCATTCAAATTTTAACAATAAAAGCTTCCCCATTTTTCACTCCTCACGTTAATATCAGCAGTCCTCTCACCATAATTACAGCCCTCAAATGTTTTAAAATACGCTCCACATTTCCAACAAAACATGTTCTTTGAAAAACGAGGCAAATGTAACCAATTTCTTTCTCAAATTCTCTAACGTCAATTTTACGCGGAAACACGTAAACAAATAAATGAACCCCCCCAAAAATTTTACCCTAAAATGATTTTGGCAAAGCTTTTTTCCCACGAAAAATTACACATTTGCTATTGAAAAATCTCATTATTTTTCCCATTCAAAAATTGTACAAATCAACCCAATTTATATGAACGTATCATTTTTAACATTGAAAAAAAAAATTCCATCACTTTCCAACATTTTCATGTAAATCACATTTTTCAAAAAAATCAACAAAAATTGTTGATAAAACTGTAAGGAAAGTGACGGAAACGTTGTCTTGGAAAATTCTCTTAAACGTTGTTTAATATTTTTTCAGGATGAGAAGAACCAAGTGCTGACAACCAACGTATGGCTTGATCAAGTAAGTCTTCCCCTTCAATTAATCTTCCTCTTTTTTTCATCTGCAGGAAATCCAAAGAGGGAAACGATACATTTGTTTTTGCAATTGGATCATCAAACTTTCCCTTGCCAGATTCCTATATTTACACAGCTCGTGTGTTTTTCTATTGAAAATGATGATGAATTCATGTGTTAAGAGATAGAAGGAAATGTTCGCATCCCATTCCCCAGTGGTTTAGCTTCCAAATGGAGATGTCCTTTCCAGACAAATAATAAACATTTGTCCTTCGTAAGAATTTCCAATGCTTGTACATAGCTCGGCGACAACACGGAATGTGAATTTTTTGGGAAGTTTCATTACAGATTGAGTCAACGACGTTCATGCAGTGGAGCAAAAACAATCTAATCATTGGTATGCTTTTGGTATTGGAAATCCTACGTATGTAGTTCCTGGAATTATTTGTGATTTTCAACGAGCGTATCCATCGAAAGTTACATTTGATTAAGGAAGCTTCGCAGCTTCGGTGCGGTGGTAAACCCACTTATTTCCAGAGGTCATCCCCATTTTCCCTTTCTTAAGCATCGCAGAGTATTTTTGAGAGAAAATTCTAGTGGTTTTATTGCTACCACGCAAATAATTTAATTCCATTTTATTATTATTCTTTGGGACACAAATGCCTAAATTCACTCAAATTTATTGACATTGGGTCAACGCAAAGGTCATATCAGCCCAGATTTCCCTTAAAATGTTTTCATCACACGGAGCAAAAAATTGGGCGAATTTTGGTGCAAATCATGTGCTGGTCCATTATTCGCTCAAATTAGCAATTCTAGTTTTTTCCAAATTTAATTTTTTCAAAATTTCGATTTTTTTCAAAAGTTCAATTTACTTCATTTCAATTTTTTTTCGAAATTTCAAATTTTGTTTAAAATTTCAATTTTTTTCAAAATTAAAAATTTGGTCAATTTTTTCGAAATTTAAAATTTTGCCAATTTTTTTTGAAATTTAAAATGTTGTTTAACATTTCAAATCTTCCAACAACTTTTAAAATTCAGGATTAGGTGTTACGGCTGTAGCTGATTCGTCAAAAGCCTTCAATTATTGCGATGCGATTATTTCTGGTATTTTCATTATTGGCTGGTGAAACCGCAAAGAAAATGGCCAATAATAGGATTTTCTAGCTATAAGTTGACCAGGGCTTTATGTACAAGAGAGAATCTATGCAATACGTTGTGAAGGTAAAAAGGAAGTTGATGTGTATAGTTGGCGAGTTTTGGACAGACCCTGAGAATTTGGCAGGAGAAATAAAAAAACGTTTCATGTGATTTAGAGAATTGAGAGGAATATGTATGGGAAGAATGAGCACTATAATATTTGCTCGTTATGATGGGCTACTTGGAGCATGGGACATATTTTGTGAATTAGCTTGTAATAGAACAGATAGGACGGGCCATTGGAGCAAACTCCATTCCATTTACTCATATGTAGTTGGAAGTGAGTGAAGCCAAATGTGAGCTGGAGCGTGTGCTAATTTAATATGTGACTACAATGCAAAAAAGAGACAGCCCCGTCAAGTCTTCCATGAGAGACAAGTGTAGAAACTGTGCATAGAAAAAGCTCAGTCAGAAAGAAATCATATTCCTTCCCAATCTATTCCATGTCGTTCCGAATCACCGAATACAAATTGCTATATTTTCCCCAGCAAAATCCCAATAATAATTTCATTTACTCCCAACCCCTCAAAGATTTATGCTTTGAATTTAATATCTCTCAAAACATGGGCTCATCCAGCTCCAGTTTTTGGAAACCACCCAATTCTACCTCAACACAATTCTTAATTACAAAATCCCACAACCAATTTTTCCAAGAAATAATCTATAATTATTACGCTATATTTTCAACACAATAATTCTTGGAACGTGGAAAATATCAAAGTTTCAAGGATTACCGGTTAATCAAATCTCTCTTATATTTTCTCATTTTCCCCTATTCACCTGCTCTTAACTTTACGTGCAAAATTTCCCCTAATAAATCCGTAAACATCATTTTCACAAAATTTCCACAAAATTTTCCCAGCCGCATTGGAAAATTTTTCTTGCAGTTCAGATCAATTCTGTAAAAAATGGAAACGTGAGGAGAATCCATTCGGATTTATTATTTCTCCACTCCATAAAAAGGTCAAAGAGCGTGAAAAATTTCTTAGAGGAATTCACCCAGCTTCAACCTTAATAAAACCCAGAATTTTTTTCCACATACACACAATTTAAAAATTTAGAGTGGACAATTTTTTTATTCATTTTTTCGCCCTTATATTTCAAAGGAGGAGGAGGAAATGGTAAATACAAAACGAGGCCTAGAGGGAAATTGTTCTCACGGGTAGAAATATTGGGCTTTTTAGGGAAAACGTGTTTCCTCTCATCTGGCACAGAAATATGCAATTCCCATATGAAAAAAAAACCGTAGATTTTTTACCGCTTTTTTCACAGATGTAAATCAACGTGTTTAGAGTTTGGGTGAAAGTTGTGTCGGAGAAGCGGAAAAAAGAGAACTTTTTAATTTATTTTTATGGCTTGATTCCTTGAAAATAAACATCCTACTCGTAAAACAAGGTTGAATTTTCCATTTTCCGCCCTTGATTTTCCCCATGTAAATGACTATTATTTAATTTAGATTTTTCTCAGGATAATTTCAGCCATAACCAATTCGCCTTAACTATATATCGTCTGACATTTTTTAATTTTCGTCCTAATTTATTATATGGCATCTTTTCCTTCCACAAAAATATTTCTTATGTTTCAAATTATTTACATTTTTAAAATGTTTTCCCTTGTTCCTCATATTATTTTCTAAGAGTCTTGCTCAGCATACAATTTCCATAATTTTCATCTCCATTTGTATTTGCATAACGAATTTGAATTAATTTGGTTTTTCTATATTTGCAAGAAAAATTGTAAACAAATCCTAATAATAACTTTTTTTCTTGTTTTTCATAATGAGATTAATAGGGAAATGGAATTCCAAAGAAACTAATTTGTTTTAAATGAAGATTGTTTATCTATTAAATACTGACAATCGCGTAGGATCCCATGGATACGCGTTCTACTCGTACTCCTTACATCCAACTTATTATTAATAATAATTATTATTTTTATTAAAAATTGCAATAACCAATGAAACTACTTTTATATTACCGTAGCTTAGTGCTACAGTAATAATTATTCCTGCTATTATTCTCCTTCCAACCGTCAAACAATAAACACCTCTTGAGACGTCTCTCCTGTAACTTTTCTCCCAGCTTTTTCCTGCATCAGTTTATTTTATTTTAACCTAAATTGTTTAATACTGTAGGCGTATATTGTGCCCCTGATATTTGTAACTCAATGCTCTACAGTATCAGCTATGTATAACATATGGCTCATTTAAAAAAGTTTTGCTCTGCGTGTCCGTGTATAACCCCTTAAAAATAAGCCAGCACAAATTTCCACTACTTTTACTTTTGTTGTGAGCCAACTTTTTTTCACATTCCTTTTGAACATTTCCATGTGGGAAGGATTATTAATTTTTTCCCTCATTTTTATTATTACTCTCACCTCAAAGTTTTCTACTTGTCCAGTTATACATATATTGTGCTGAGTAATTCAAAGTGAAACAAAATGATAAAAATTTTTGAAAAGTGCACTCTTTAACTTCCCCTTGAGATTTACATCGGAAATTAAGGATAGGCATACTCGCGGGTTCACTCGCCTTTTTCTTTTACAAATGCTTATGAAATACTTGAAAATTCTCACCTTTCTCCCCAAGGAAAATGTCCAAATTTATCTTCTCTTGCAAATCTTCCTACACACAATGTTCCACACTTTAATAATACAAGGAAACTTTGTTCATTATTTCCTGTATTTCCTCCATCTTTCATGTATCTATTCATATTAAGTACAGCCGTATGCTCTCGAACTTTGTCCATTAATCAACTTTCTCCTCATTCCAACTACTTCACACATCACTCCGTACCTACTTAACTATACATTTAACCAATTCCATTACATTGTCATCTCAAAATCTCAATTTCTCATCATCTTTTCTTCCCATCCCAATTTTCTCTCTCAATCTCAGGCCTTCCTCAAAGGGGTGAGAAAACTGTTCGGATCGGTCATCCTCACTCTTGAGTAGGTCAGGGTTTCCAAGGACAACTTTTTCCACTAGCACTATTTTTCATCAGTATTTTATATAGGTTATTGGCTCTGATTTTGGCCCCCTTCCTATAAAAATTTAGGTAAGGGAGAAACTACAGTGGCGACACGAACTCTTATAAATGCCATACTCGCAATAAACAAGGATTACTTTCTAAGGAGGTTTCCATGAAAATGTACATACAACTGAAGAAAGTCCAGAATATTGTGTCTGCTCTGTCCCTTAGCTTTTGAATATATGTATTTCCCCCTCTTTGTGTAAATGTATCAAATACTACATAGAGCTTTTTTAGTTTCCTTGCTGAGAGCCTCCATGGATTTAGGTTGTGGTGAGTTTTAAGCGGGAGATTTGGAGCAGACTGGGATAATTGGTAGGCGAGGCGGAAGGAACAAGCACAATCTCCCTTTTATTCTACTTTCTCTCTCCTTCCTCCTCTCAACCCATGCATGGATGACTATTCGGAAGAAAGGCATATTATGTTGTGGCTAGTCAAGGGAAAGTTCCAGGATACGATCGTGAAAATCTCATGGAAAGTTGTTGTTGTTGTTGGAAAGAGCCGCAGCTGTTTTCTCATATCCTCTCTCTCTCTCTCTTTTGGTCCAGAGAATTGCAAGAAATAGATCTATGATTTTCTTATGACAAGAGACTTCCAGCTTCCTATGGTTATCCCTTATCCCATTTACACATGTGAGTGTCCCAGCTTTCTTTCCCTCTTTTCCTCTTCCCTTCACACCTTCCCACGCCTCCATTCATATCATTTCCATAGAGAAAAAACTTACTGGACAAACTTTACCACAAACAAATGTATCACTTTTTCCATCATCTTGAAAAAAAACCAAGGGATATTTTGCAGATTTTTCCGGATCAATCCCATCATTTTCCACATTTTCTTTGAAATCCTTTCAACCCGGATTTTCTCTTAGGACGGAGGCAGTGGAGTGAGTAAAGTGAAAGCGTCATAAAGTCTTTTCTATTTTTAAACGCTTATCGCCCTCGCTTACGTATTTCCTATACCAATAACAATGAATATTATCACATCCCCAATATTTGTCCCCACTAAAGCTCAAACGTTATTCCACTTTTAAACCGTCCCAAGTCCAATGGGCTTTCACCCCTCAAAACATCCCAGTAAGCTTTTACAGCGTTTGCATTTATAGGGTTCCGTCCTATATGTACTCAAGAGTTCCCACGGATCCCGCTCATTTCCCACAAAAAGATGAACGTTACAATTTACATGCAAAAGATACATTGAACATAGAAAAGGAGAAAAGCGGATTACAACTCAAGTTAGAATTTTGAGAATTCAAAAGGAAATTAGAGTTGGGAGGTTTGAGCGTTATTAGCCCAGAAATTTGTTACTAATCCGAGCTCTATGAAGCGTCCAAATTGGGAGTGTAGATGCTGAGAAAAGGGACGGGAATTTTTAAACATATTAGCTGGCCGCATGTAAAGTGAAATGGCGGAGGGTAGGGTTAGAAATCAGTGAAGTAGAAAGGGAAAATGGAGGTTTCTCATGTCACCTCGTAGGCCTCTCAATGGGACTCATAAAATAAAATGGAGCATTTCATTGAAGGGAGTAGGCCAGTGAAAGTTTGTATACAAGGAAGTTTTCTCCCTTTCTCTCTGTCTGAGAGGAGGAGCAGGTGAATAAGAGTCATATTTTCTAATGAGACTTTCCCCCCTTTTTACTCCTTTCCCTCTTTGACCCCATTACATTCTATAGTGTCGATCTCCATGACTTTTCTCCTTTATCTTCAAAGTAAACATATCTCCACGGTACTAAAATTCAGCAAATGTTAGCCTCTGTTAAGCAAGTCAACTTCACTACCTTCTCCCTCAATTCCATTGAAATTATTCCCCGAAAAAAATAAAACCTTTTCCCCTTGATTAACTTAACGGATTAACTCAAATTAAAGGAAAAAATATCAACTTTTCTTATCAAGTTTGACTTGAAAAAAAAATATTCCTTTCTAATATAAAAAGAAGTTGACAATAATTTCCACACCCCCCTTCAAAAGTATCCTAGGAATATTATTTTCGTGGCAATTAAATATTTTCTCATTTTCTGCCCCATAAATGAGAAATCCTTTCATAGGAATTTAATTTTGTTGGTGGAAAAATATAATCACATCCTGCACATGACATTAGAAATATTAAAGAGATTCTATAATGAATAAGGGAATAAAGGAGTATGGGAAAGTTTTTAGAAGGAGGAAAGTGGCAATGTTCTTTGGTGGAAAGGTAAAATAAGCCTGCGGGGGCGGGGGAAAGTTGAGTCAAAGAGGCTTATCCTTACGTAACTTTCTCTCTCCAACTTTCTCTCCCTCATACGTTATGGTCCTTGGTCTTGCTAATTAGCAAGTCATTCCATTCCAACCAAAAGTCCCATTCATTTCCAGCAGTTCAACCAGAGATTTCTTCTAGACTCAAGCACTTTCTCCGTAGTACTAAAAAATCATACCCCAGACCTTTTTCCCTTTCCTAGTCATTTATCTCACCCGCAACAAAAATTTTCATTTCCCTAGATCATTCCCGCTCATTCATCAATTTACTTGGTCTCTCTGTCCACTCACACTCATCAATTATTTCATTTTTATTTTTTTTCCACCAAAAGTTTTAGCAAATTTCTTAAAAATCTCTGCTTTTCCCCCAGCTTCTTTTATTATCATAATTAATTTCTTTAAAATTCATTAAAGCTCACACATAATTAGCTTGAAATGAAATTTGATTGTGTTTTAAATTTTACATAATGGGATGACAGGGAAATGTTTATCAAGAGATTTCCTTCGTATGAGCTATATATTTTCTTGTGTGGGGTGTGTAAAATAATTAGAAGGAATTGAAGGATATTGGGAGAAAATGAGTGAAGGAAAGGAGGTTTGTATAATATTAAGGGAGATGAGTGATTGGGAAGGAAGAATAATGGAAGGGTTGGAGATACATGGAGAGTGGGAAAGGTATTGATGAGTGTGGGATTCCCTGTTTTTCCAGGAATGGTTCGATGAGCTTTTGGTGTGGGATCCCTTGGAGTTTGGAGGCCTTGAGTCCATCCGTCTTCCCTGTGAGAGGATTTGGCTCCCGGACATTGTGCTGTATAACAAGTAGTTACGAAATATACATCTTTATGTCACTTCTAACTCAACTAACATTAATTTACTCTCCACAGACCTTTTTAGACTCCTACATTTATTACGGTAGTAGACAAAAAGAGAAAGCATACGTAGACTCCTCCAGTCTTTTACCAGTAAAAAGGAGATGAGGAGATGAGAATTTCTCCCAGGCAACCACACACAACTCTCCCTCCTTCTCACTCCTTCATCCCTTCCACTTGTCAATTATTCTAAGCTCTTTCTCTCTCCCCTTCCTTTTGTTTTTCTCACTCTAATTTCTCTCCTCATGGGCAAATGAAACTAGATCTCCATGAGAACTTCTTCTTCTTCTTCTTCATCTTCTTCTTCCAATACACTCATTCCAAATTCTATTCCTTTTCAAAGATCCCTTTCTAAAACACCATACTTCTTCTCCAAATTTAAATACATCAAATCTATATACTTCCTTCCCACACTAAATTATTCATGACTAATCTCATCCATCTTTTTAAATGCATCCTTTTCAAGTCAATCCATTCTATTTCCCTCATTATTTCCCCCTACTTTGCCCTTCAACCAATTTTAATTAAAATTTTCAAACTAATTTTTTCACACGGTTTCATTTTTGAAAACTTTCTGGAAATAATTCTTAAAAAAGTAATCCCACAAGATACACCCCAAACTACCGTGTAGATTTTGAGACAATTTAATGTATTGTCCTATTATGAGATGACTACGTAGAAATCTCTTGAAAATTTCTGAAAATTACTTGGCTTCTTGGAGATTTTGTCAAAATTTCTGGATTCCTTGGAAATTTCTTGAAAACGTCTTTATTTCTTTGAAAATACTTATTGAAAAATTCTTGATTTTTTGGAAATTTTTCGAAATTTTATTGAAAACTTCTTGATTTTTTGGAAATTCTTCGAAATTTTATTGAAAACTTTTTGATGTTTTGGAAATGTTTTGAAAATTTCTTTAAAATTCCTCGGAAAATTGATCCTGTATTAACTCCTAGAATTCCTTAACCTAAAATTTAACCTGAAATAATACTTTTTTATGGAAAGCACCGTGAATTGCCTGCCTATATGACATGAGAAATACTGTTAATCATAACATATTTGCCCATGCATTTTTGGCAACACAAATTTGACTCATAATGCAAAAAAATTGACGGGAATACATTGTCAAGAATGCATGTAAGTGTCCTGGGCTGAGCTAAAATTGCCAAATTACATGACCGTAAGTTGTAAGTAAATCTAAAAATATACATCTACATCTCTTTTCTAATGCAACTATGTGTCACTTTTTTAATGTCATTTTCCCCTTCATCCAACTCAATATTGAGCACATTTATATAAATTCCCTAATTTCATTTCTGCTCTCAACCTTCCTAAACCTTGTAAACCAATTTCCAGCCTTAAGTCTTGTAATGTCTGCTTAAATGTCATTGCCACTTGGGACATTTTGTGCTCTGCATGTAGCGAATGCTTGCATGAACTCCCATAAATCACATTCCCATATTTTATGTATTTGCTCCAAGTCCAGCCAGCAGCGCACAAATATATCAATCTGCACGGAAATGTTTTTAAATCTTGATTCAAAAGGCCAAAAATATGGTCATTTTCCAAGATTTCCCACCAAGTTTCCGGAAAAAATTCCCATTATAGTTTACCCAAATTTTCTGTGGGAAATTTCTTAAATTTTTCTCCAATTTTTTTCCCAATTGAATCTTTTCATTTCATTTTTCTTTTCAAATTTTTCTCCAGCTTACTGTTCAAGCTTTGCCCCTTTTTTAAGAGTCCTTCAACTTTCCCTAATATTTCCCTACACACACATTTAATATGGCCCAAACATTTTATCTTTTAATATTTTCACTCAAATACCTTGGAAAATATCCCCATTTCCTCCTGAGAATTTAAGTTTATTTTCACATAAATTTCTTGACAAATATCAAAACCAAAGCAAATTTCCAAGAATTCCCTACATACTTTCCCTGTTCCCTGCTCTCAAGCCGTGCATGAAAATAGCCAGTCATTTGCCAAAGTGTGACATTCATCTGGTTTATTTACACTCCTTCCCGTGAGAGACACACCAAAACACACTCGCTTTGAATATTTAGTATTCAAACTTTCCATCCCATCTTTTGTATAAACATGTTGGAGAAGGGAATTTTCAGGTGCCCTGAATTTTTAAACATTTCCACCCATAAATTCACAAATAAGCCCCCGGATTTTATCCAATAAAATTATTTCACGCTTTGAATAAAAACTTAGCACGTTCTCATCACAAGAATTCCCATCCAAATTTCCAAAGGTGCTCCTTTTTATAACGGAAAGTGTGATAAAATTTCGGATGGAAAATTTACTTTTTTTGTTTTTACTTTTCCTCATTCCCTCACAACTCAAATCTCTACATTTACATTTATTCAAAGGGACCTTTGATTAAAGAAGAGGAAAATGTGCTAATACTTTGTTTTTCTCAATGTCGGCAAATGATGAATTTCTCTATAGCTTCTAGCACGAGTGTGTATATTTACCTAAGAGTTTCGTTGTTTATAAGAACCTGTGCTTTTATTTGTAAAATATCCACGTGCCGTGTAGGGATTTCTAAGAAAACTCACCCATTAAAAATCCGCCGTCTGTTGTTTTGTGTAAACTTGTGTGTAAATGAATGTGTATGTCAAGTTGGAAGAGATCATTATTTACAGAAGGGCTTTTTCCCATGTATTTTTTCTACTCATCACTAATTAGTACATGTGTTCTTTGATGTGCAGTAGTTTTTTCTATAATGATTAACAAAATAATAACCCTGTTTTTCTCGAGGATACGAATAAAGATTTGACGTTGGAGGATTTTTGATCCGAGTAAAGCTGAAAGAATGTTGAATTGAATGTCTCACAGTGCGGATGACTACACTCAAGGTTACATGCCCAGCCGAGCCATGGTGAGTCACGATGGGAAAGTCTTTTGGCCTCCACCCACCAAATTTCGCTCCACTTGCCCCGTTGATGTCACCTACTTCCCCTTCGATGACCAGATCTGTACCATGGTAAAACTCCACCAAATCTCATCCTTCACATTTTTCAATCACAGTGGAGTAACCTGAGGGAAAAATAGCAAGTGGGTCAAAATTTGCCATGAATGGGGCAAAAATTGCCACGGACCAAAAATTTCCCCATTCGTTGTCAATGGGAATTTAATTCGTCCGAATTGTTTCGGGACATTTTTTGCCCCAGTTATGGCAAATTTTGCACTGTGGCAATTTTTGCCACAAAGATGGAAAATTTTGCCCTGTGGTTATTTTTGCCCCACTGGCCATTTTCCCCCAGGTTACTCTATCCGCTTTTTAAATCATACAAAATTTGATGACAAAAATGAGAAAATAAATTTTTACCATTTTATTAAAGACGCAAGAGTTTTAAACATTTTCCCTTTGAATTATTTTGTGGACCTGGGAAATATGAATATATTCTTGTAAAAACGATTTTGACTCAATACATTTTTTTTCTCATTAAGAAATTTGTAAAGTTTTCCAAATAAACGTTGGTACTTGATAAATGTTTGCAATGTTTCTAAAATTTCTAATTTTCTAAGACAATGCGCAATGGAAGAAATTCCGGAGTTGTTATAAACCTATTATTGGAAAAGAAAAAAACTATTTCGCCTTTGAAAAAAAGTTCAACAAAGTTTTGTCAACCTAACAAAATTGATTTGTAATTTAAATTTCAGAAATTGGGTAGCTGGACGTACAATGGTTTTCAAGTAAGTTTGCCAGGCATTCCTTATTTTTAAACTTTGTGCTCAGAAATTTTCTCCTCTCCACCCGCATCTTTTCCCCAATGTTTTTATTTATTAGGATAGTTTTGTTGTGTAAGGGAGAAAAGTCCAGGTGCTCAAGCCTTTCAACTCTTTCCCACTTTATACTTCCACTGTTTTTTTTCTATTTTCATTTGAAACTGCCATAAAAAGGTTTTTTCCAATAGCTCCAATTTATATAGCAAGGCCATAGACAAGTGTTTAGGAGGCTTTTGTAGGTAATGGGAAGCAGTTGTGGGACTGACGTTGATGTTCTTCTTATTAGATACTTTTCCCCTATCGTTCCAGACACGCGGTCTAATGGTGAGCTGGAACTATTGGAAATGCATTAGGAAGAGCACTTCTTCTGCTATTAATAGGAGCATCCTCTCATCAACTTCTACCTTTTTCCAGTCCTTCTCAACCTTTTTCCCCGATTCTTTTACTAAACCTTCTCATTTGAGTAGTCATTCCAAATCCTTGCTCCATTTTCCTCTCTATCGTTTATATTTAATTGTTGGGAAATAAGTAGGGGCCATTTAGGTTGTGGACATTAGGGCTCTTTCCACCTTTCTTCACCGCAGCAAAACTATCCCCGTAATGGCCTTCCAATTTTTTTACCTGCTAATCGTATCCATCAAATAGAAATCATTTTCAAAGGTCAAAAGGACATGCAATTTTAAGAGATAAATTTAAGGTAACCTTTCCTTAGAAATTTTCTTGTCAATTTTCATGGCAATTTTCTTGGAAATTATCGTCGAAATTTTCTTCCTAATTTTCTTAGAAATCTTCTTGTAAATTTTCCTGCAAATTTTCTTGCAACTTTCCTTTGGAATTTTCTTAGAAATTGTTTTGGAAATTTCATGCAAAATTTCTGATAAATATCTTCAATATGAAAATTGTATTCAAATTATAAAACAAGTAGGAAATAATTCCCGAACATTTAACATATTTTTCACTATTGTCGTGAAAATATTGGAGGAACATTTTATCCATGTCCCACTTTAAACAAGCATAACCCTGGAAAGCAGAGCTACTGCCCAACCAGTCTTCCCATGAACATGTATATTTTAATAAATTTCTATCCCTTGACAGGCATTTATTTAGTCCGGACAGTATGGAGATTATGAAGGTTGAAGGGGAAAAACGGATGGAGAAAGTTCATTCCCAAGTTTTTCACATGCATCAAAAAGAACTTGGGGATTATTTCCCACTGTCTATATTATATTTCCCTTTACAAAAGCTTATGGTCCTAGAAAAGTTTACATTACAATGAGAGCAGACAGAATCCTTGGCTACAAATTTCCCAGTATAGAAAAATATAAAGTGAGAAAATCTTCCGACTTTTTCCCATTCTAAAAAGGGACGTATTTGAATTGTGAACAAGCGTCGTTTCTATGGTTTTCTTATCTTCTCCTCTTTTGTATGAGCAAAAAGCTTCCCTATAATTTTTCAAGCGTTAAAAATCTGTCTACAATATCAACGGTCTTCTCCATATTTTAAGTTACTAATACATAAGCGAAAAAACATGTAAGTGATTTATATGAGATTTGAGGAGATTTTCCTTATATGAATTTGCATAGGATTTTCCAAGGGATTAGTGCATGGACTCAGAGGCTGCTTCAGCTTATACACATTCCATCAAAAAAGCTTTGCTGACTAATGTAAACGAGCCTTTTGAGTAGGAAAAATTGAAATAGAGCGCACTTTTTCCCCCATGGTCCCATTTCTAATGTTATCTCTCCTTGTTCTGGGTATTATGTCACCAAAGACCCCATAAATCTTCTTAACTTCCAGTCTCAAAGTCTATCAAATGTTCCCCCAATTTTAAAAGCTCATGTTTATTTCCCATCTTTTTTTCCCCACATTTTTTTCGCATTTTTCTCTGTTTTTTCACCATTTATTTCCCTCACATCGTTTTTATCTTGGGCTAAACTGCAAAAGGGGCTATATTTTTCGGAACCTATTATGGCAAAAACAAAATAATAGCCCCTTTTGCACTTTTGCCCAGAATATTTAAAAATGTCCGAGAACATTTTCCAATGATTTTTGCCCCTTTAGGTCTCATCAAGATATTTAAAAACGCACGAGAAAATTTTCTAAGGATTTCCCCCTTTTTGGTCTCATTAATGCGTAAAATATTTACCAAAATATTTTCCCTTGAAATTTTCCCACTATAATTTTTTCAAACCAAATTCTGGTAAAATTTAAATTTATAATTAAATTTCCACATCAACGTATTTTTTAGCATTTGCCTGCTCAACTTCTGGAGATAACATTTTCCTCTTAGTAAAAGATTCTTGAAATTTTTGTACATTTCCCAAGAACAAATTTAATTTTGAAACTTGTAACGTTTCTAACCTAAAAAAGTGTGGTAGGAAAAAATAGGGAACGAGTAAAATCCAGAGGAGAAAAATCACATTCAGGTTTATCCAATTTCTTGGGGTTTCCATCAGAGTTGACACTTTCATTTCCTCCTTACACCCACCCAAATCACCTTCCCCATGTATTGATCAGTGTAATGGATGAAATGTCGTTGAGGAACAAAGTTCCGTCTCACAAAGAACTACACAGGACAAACTTTTATGCCAACTTTACATTTTATCGATACATGAATGTTCGTATCGGACGTGATTGGAATTTAGAGAGGAAGAAAGTAGAAACAAAGAAATGTGACTCGAGAGCTCTGCCTTAAAATTATATCATTAGTAACGCATCGTTTCCACCCAATTTCTCATTCTTCCCAAATGCGCCCATTATCTCAATGCGATGAGCCTTCGCTTTTCCAGGATGGTCTTGACAGGCTGCTAATACACTAATTTTATTTGTCCTTAATCATTTCATTTCATTTTGTCGGAAAAACTTTGCTCCAAATAAATACACCAATTATTTTCCTTGACTTGGATAATAATAAAATTCCAAGACTTGGAATTTTATTCATTAAATACATTTATGTGTTCAAGAGAAACCTATGGATAAAACTTTTCAAACTTATCTCAAAATCCAAGTAAATAATTCTTTTTTACTCACAGATAAAAATTTATCCAGAGCAGATCATTTTCTAGGAAAACTTTCCCCCAAAAACGTTTTCGTTCAAATAGTTTAGACCCGCAAAGTTTTCCACAGAAATGATTTTTCAGGAAAACATTTTCAGAAGAAAAATTATTCCTTCACTTTCAAGAGAGGAAAATTTTCTTCGATGGCCTTTTTAACTGTAAAATGTTCCAAGTATTTAATTTTAAATATGGCCAATTTTAGTAGGTCATTTTATTGTCGATGTTTTTTGCCAGAAATTTTCAAGGTTCTTAAAAATACATTTAATTTTAAGAATTTTTAAGAAATCAATACATTTTTGCAATTTTTTTGCGCAGAAATATCACGGAATTTTCGGGATAAAAATGCTTCATTCGGTAAAAACAAATTCCAAGGTCTTTTACTACAGAAAATATCATTCATATTTCTATGTGCTTCAAATGGTTCTTTCCTTATACACATCAGAAGTATTAAAAAAAAAAATTCTCCGCGGAAATCGAATTGCCGAAGATTTATTGAGAAACAAAAATATTTGGTCTTCTTTCACAAATTCTCCCTTGACTTTTCCCTTTGAAGGAAGAGAAAAAGTGTGGGGGTGAAAGGAATTGGGATTATGCTGCATCTGCCAAAAATTACCTTTCTATCTTGACTAATGTCATCCCGACACAAGCTTTTTCCTTAGATTGAATGAGAAATAGACTTTGATAAAAAAATATAGGTTGGAGAATTAGGGCTTTAGCAATGGCTGTTAATAAGGTTATATTTTGTCAATGGTAACATTCCGAGGATAATTTGATTTCCCACACTCCGCGTCCCCATTCATACAAGTGAAGAGGCAATTTTTGGGAATGATGAAGCAATTTCCACCATTTCGAAAGTTCCCATTTTTTCCCTTCCTCTTTCTCTCTCTCCTTTTCTCTCCATCCCACTCTCTTGGAAAATTTCTACCTGGAAAAATCCCAGTTTTTATTTATTCTCTCACTCACAATAATCGCAGTTCAAGTATAGCTTTGTGTGGTCTCAAGTAATTGAGGGACTTTCTCGTCAAATCTCATTTTTATTTCCGACCTATTTTATCGGCAGTGATGCTTTTCCAAGGATTTTTTTTCCCAAGCCTTTACATAGTTGGAGCTTTCGGATGACAAGGATCCCATTTAATTCTGTTTTTCCTTCCACATAATAATTTCTATTGAAAAAATTGTGGGTAAAAAGTTTTCCTCCATTTTCATCTCCCCCATCCAATTTTAATTTCCCCTTTTCAAACATGGAAAGCTGGAAAATTTTTAAAATTTAGCTCAAAACTCCCAGCATATTTACCACGGAAAAAGCTCTTTCCCATTTTGAGAAAATATTTTGAGTGGATTCGTAGTTCTCCGTGTGTGGTCCGAGAATCAGTTGGATCAAGTAATTTTGCGTGCATGATGAAAATGCCAAGTGTGATCTTTCCTATTGAAATAGCTCGTTAATTGCTCAGCTGATAGAAATGAATTGTTTCCAGCAGCCATGCCTCTAGCGCTCTTGTACTAATTGGATTATAATAGTGATTCCTCTATTTATGTGTCTGTTTGTGTGTGTGTGTGTGTTTTAGGTGGACGTGACAAATAGAACGACAGAGGTGGATTTAACAAATTATGTCTCAAATGGGGAGTGGGAATTACTTGAAGCAGCCCTCCAGCGGAATGTCGTCTACTACTCCTGCTGTCCCGAACCTTTCCCCGATGTCACAATTACGCTCATCATTCGTCGGAAAACGCTGTGAGCTTTCATCCCTTTTATCTCGTCCATACCGCACCAATAATAATTGTCTCCTTTAAATGTTACACTTTCATCAACACTCAACATCCATTAGTTATAATAGCGCCCAATCCCACCAAACTTGTTCTATTTACACATCCTCAGCCTCCTCAGTCCTCTGTCCTTATATAACTCAAACCTCAATATTGTCCTCACATACTTTCCTACTTTCCTATCACCTCCATAGCCCAAACAAATTTGTGGCTCCCATTAATATTCAAATTTCATTCCAGTCTCCTTCACATTCTCATTATGCAATTCCAAGTACTACAATATTAGTATTGGGCATCAGAACCCCCTCAACCATCTCCCTTTTAATCTTCACACTCCTCCCTTGTTATAAAATCCCAACAATTTAACACAATTTTCCAGGGAATGTTATTTCAAGGGAAATCACACTACCATGTTGAATAACGTTCTTTCACATCTTTTCCATTACAAATCCTTGATCCTTTTCAAACAACATATCTCCCATTAATGTTAATGAGTTGTGGGTTAAGCACTATAGCTTGTAATTATTTCCTATAATAATTGATATTTATTATACGTAGATTTCAATTATTTCCTTTATTTTTCCAACGCAACGTTATTTCCCATATGGAAACTCCCACTTTATATGTAATCCTCCTTGCAGTTGAAGGTGAGACAAAAGTCAAAGGAATTTATTCAAGGCCGTTCAAGGACCTTTTTTTCACCCACAAACCTTTTCATGTATATATGCTCCGTTGAAATAATTATTATCCTTATAAAAAATAGCCTGTAGATAAACTGAGAAGAATATATGTATGTATGTCACCATATGGGAAAAACGTGTTCATGGCTCCAGCCACTTTCTCTATACGTGAGGAGGAAAGGAAGAGCTTTGCTGTGGTTGTTGAGGGCTGATCAGCTGGAGGGAAAGTTCTAGTCAAAGGTTCTTTAAGGATTTGCCCATTCCTCCTCTCTTTCAAGTGTTTCATGTGGTTTGGTAATTTCAGGGTATACGTATGTATGTAGAATGCAATGTCTGAGGAAAGGGCTGAGCTTAGGATGAAGGATTCTTGTAGGAGAAATCCCTTGGGTAAAGGAGAGTTATAGGAGGGATAATTACATGTGTTGCCCTTTAGCATAGTTTGGAGAAAGTTGGGACTATGGTGAGACACTGGTGAGGTTGTTGGGAGGTGGTGAAATTTACGTGGTTTTATATTTGTGGGTGTTTTGGCAGGTATTACATTTACAACGTGGTGCTGCCTTGTATGATGTTGTCCGTGCTCACTTTACTGGTTTTCTGCCTCCCTCCGGACTCGGGAGAGAAAATCGCGTTGGGAATCACCGTTCTCCTTGCCTTCTCTGTCTTTATGCTCGCCATTGCAGAAAAAATGCCCGAGACTTCCGAGTCCATTCCGCTCATCGGTAAGTATCGTTCCATCATATGGAAAATATTTTCCCATTTCTAATTCTATAAGTACGACTCATTGTCAGATGGGAAGGATAATATGTGGGTCATCAGAAGCACAAGGCACCTTTCCGCACCGAAAAGTCTCCAGACACTCCAGAGTCAGCCCCCTTCTTTCTTCCCCATGTAGACACTCTCAACCCTTTTCACATCATTAAATGGATGGGAAGACGAAATGCTGGCGGCAATAAAAAAACACTCCATTCTCCCTTTTCATTTACCTTTCAGCCACAATCTCATATCTCTGTCATCAATGTTCCTCTCCCATGGATTTAATAGCTCTCTCTCTCTCTCTCTCTTATTCCTAGACCACTCTAACCTATACACACATTCTACTTCATATCCCCACGCACATAATAATATATTTACTCACAACTTTCCTCCCACAAACATTTCCAGGGTTGGATCAAATAACTTTGTCCAACTCAAGGATTCTAGTCAGCTTTAGAAAATTCACAAAATCTCAATAAAGGGTTTTTTGGGGAAAGGAAAAAAGTGGAAAAATTATGTGTGAAAATTCTTCACAATTTTCCAACTTTATTCAACTAAATTTGCCAGTTTTTCGAAAGTCTACCAAAATATTGACGTTATCCTTCAGGAATTTTACAAATTTGCTCAATTATTAGAAGATGCCAGAAAATTTTCAAGTATTTCTGAAAATTTTTAAGAAATCCCCCAAAAGATTGTAACGTTTGAAAATTTTGTGAAATTGCGGGAAAAGGGAAAAACGTTGTTGGATTTAGAAAATTTGGCCAACCCTGTGCTTAGTATGTTTATGGCCTCGGGTGGTAATATCTTGTCTAATATTAGATATCTATTTTCTCTGGACAAGTAAGAAACAAGTCACGAGTCCTGCACTGTAATTAT